>JAUMHB010067454.1:3208-13712 GCA_032359685.1 Pittosporum tobira | reverse complement strand
TTGAGATAACCCACACTAAACACAATAAAGTATCCAAAAAGAGCACACCAGCAGTTTATGAAAATATTGCTTCTAGCGGATGTTCTGAAACGACAACTGCAAAGAATAAGGAGTTCCATACGGACTTCCTCATATTTAGTAACTTATAACTGAAATTAAGACCACATTAAATTCTTATATACAAAACAAATTGATCTATCCGTGCTACATCTCAGATAGAATAAGTGTTGCACAAATTGCCAGATAAAATAGAAAAAAGGAAAACTAAATGGCATATTACGCAAAGCTTTTTCTTAAATCAGAGAACAGATTATCAACTGAGCAGCAAACAAAGTCCAAACAATTTCAGATCAGTTTGATAACTATTTATATCGAATCTATTTCAACAACTTAATTCACAAGGTCATATTAACAACTAATCATTCATTAAGAAGATGTACATTTAGATAAACAGAAACAGAATTTTAAAATTGATTGGTTAATATATAAACATAATCAGTAATCTTATGCATACAAAATCAAATAAAAAAACAAACGTAGATGATCATTTGCAAGCTAACTAATACAAATTCAAGGAAAACTAGGAACTACAATGATCCGACCCGATACATCAACTGATCGATTCAAAATATCAAACAGATAGTCAGACACATAAATGAATAAGGCGCTGACTGTATCAATTGCATTCATTACGATCAGAATCTATGACAGAATACAGCAATCTACGTGAAGAAACAACCATATATTTTAGATCAGTGAATGTATATAACAAATGAGGAGAGCCGATCGACTAACCTTTGAAGAAATCTTTTGCAGTAAACCCTAGCCGCTACAGGCCTGAGAGTGCGGGAGATAGGGTTTTGAGGAAGTGGCTCTGTTTCAAATTTATAGTGGCACTTACCACTATGATCCGTGGCGGTGCATGTATTTACATGATGCCCTAGACATTGAAATGACTTTACTATCCTTGTCACCAACATATGAAATTATAACTCGGTCCGCAAGGCCCAATTACTATATTTTGCAGCTCCGGGTTTGGGTCGGGGCGGATTGTACCTCATATTTTAAAATGTCTCAAAGTAAACTTTATTATTTTGAAACCATTCATAAAATTACATTATACTTTTTTCAATCAAAAGTAACATGTTAAAAATTACACATGTGACTTTAAAATGCATTTTATGTAATTCGATCGGGTCCATTTCTTCCGAATGAGGGTAGTATTTTGATAATTCTTTTATCATGTAAAATTATTTTTCATCAATATGAACGCAATCATACATATTAATAAAAATGAAATTTTGTGGGAGTACTTCCTTTGTCTTCAGTTAAATGTAACTTTATTACATTTGAATGTAGCTTTATTACATTTGAAGGTGACTGAATAACACTTTATTTCACAAGGTTATGCATCATGGTTTAAGACATATTCATAGTTTTTGTCAATGAGCGAATACTTGATCTCCAATTATATGGGATGTGTAGAATCATCCTTGCATCGACTTTCTTTCTTTTACAACTAACAGGACCACAATATTTTATAATGACATATACGAGAGAATCACGAGTCATACTTCTTCTTCCTTAGCGCCATATACAGTTAATAATATTTGAAAAAACTCAAAAGGTATTTGAAATTAAATTGTGTACGCTAGTATCAAGCTTTCCATTATTATTAACTCTCAATAGATAATCAAAAAGATATTGTCTTGCTCATCACATAATGCTACTCTTTTTTCATTAGAGTGCTTCCATATGTAAAAGTGATAAAGATAAAAGGACCATAACTGTGAGAACCCAAATAATTAAAAAGGTTCAATTAACGCGTATTTATTATTCAAATAAATAAATGTTCACCTAATTATGTGCCCGCATCCTCCAAAATTATTTGTTTTAAATTTACATTTAAATATTTAATATATTTTATTTTAAATATATTACATAATTACAAATATTACAATATTTTATAAATATTGTAATATATATATATATATATATATATATAATAAATTATAAATATTATAATATTTTATAATTATAAAATAGAAACATAATTCTAATTTTAAAACGTATCAAAAATTGTTAATTATTTTTAATTTTAATACAAAAAGTGATATAAATCTGAATTTATCTGTCTGTTTATGATGCATTTAAATTTAGCGCATTTAAAATCCACTCATATACCACTCAATCCACTTATGACTGCCTAAACACGCTTAGATCGGCCTATTTGCCAGGCCTATTCTGATGTAACGAAATACATGATTATCCCATGGTTAAACTTTCAATGGCCTAATCTTAGTCGGATTGTGAGTTATATGCTTATTATTTTCTAAGGGTTCTTCCATGAGTTATTCTGATATGTATATATATATATATATATATGTTTCAAAGTAGGGTTACCAGGTCTGCCCATTCTTTGTTCTCAAACTGTTTGTTACTTATGCTCCAAGGTCATGGTAAGACCTATGTTGACTTGAAACTTGGACTAATCGTTTCACTGTAGACAGATGACAGAAAGTATATCTAAGTTCTATTCGGAGATTTTGAAGCAATCAAATGGGGAATTGGGCTCAATGCCCACTGCTGACACCAAGCATTGCGATTCGCATGGTATGAATTCCTATCTAATCTACTTCAACCCAGTAAACAACTCATTTCACATGCTAAGAATCACGTACACTCACATGACACATGAATGTCAATTTTTTCTTCTTTTAGGACAAAAGGTATTGCCAGGTAGTCTGTAATTTGGTCTCGGTATTTAAGAAGGTGAATTTTTCCGCGATTAGGTAACCTAGATGTATGGAACTTGTTGAAATTGAGTTCCCAAAGTTGATTTCAGTTACAGATTCCGGTTATCGTCTGAGATTTTTTACCCCCTTTTTGTTGAAGTTTAATCTGAGGAAATAGGAGGGGGCCACGTATTATATAAGGCGCTACCTGGTTGCTTAAATGCCTGACCATCTTCACAAAACACAACCTAAAAATTTTAAATACTCGCGTATTCGACACTCGCTTCTTTTCCATTTATGCAACATTTTATGCTATATTCTCGAAAGGCCACAATTCCACATGCTGAAATTATAATATTGTAAGGTTTGTTCGCCTAAATATTGTTTAGCTATTGTCGCATATATACTTCATGGTGTCAAGGCTGTTGCTTGGATAATTTACTAAGTATCTGTAAGCTGATCTGCCAAATACCCCACCATTCGACACTCAATATTTCTTGCATTTGAAATTTTCATGTGTCTTTCTTCTTCTAAGGGACTTCGGTAAATATCTTGCAATAGAGTGTGCCTTTTTACGAAGTTTAGCAGTGCAGGTCTTTATTAGCTCATCTTTTCCCCTTGTTACTGTAACTTTGAAGCGCACACTTTTTTTTTTCTTCCAGATGGTGATGGATATGAGTTGTGGCATGACAATGGATCCTCATGGAGTGGTTCTAATGATGAACTGCATAAAGCATCTGATTTAAACGGTGAGTGGCAGAGGAGGGATACCAATTCCACATGGTAACATAAAATTTTGAAATTAATTTCTTGTAGTATAAAATGGAGGAAAGGGGTGAGCCATTTTATTTTCCCTGTTTTTAATATCGTCCTCAATCTGATCAGTACTTTGTCATTGTTGATGCATAAATAGATTAGATATCGTGATGGTCTCATTGCAGGAAAAGCAGCTTCTGCGCAAGAGGGATTTCATATTGGCTTTCGTGAATCTGTGTTTGTTGGATTCAAATGGGGTCTTGTTAGAGATGTTCCTAGGTAACCAATCTTCTAGAAACCTATTATGGGGAGCTCCACTCAGTTGTTCTTGAACCTCTTCCTTTAGAAGTGCATTTAGGTGTAGATCACTAGATGCTTTTGCGCAAATTCAGGAAAAAAAATTATAGTAGAGAACTAGAATTCATTTGTACTTTATACTTTAGAGAACAGGGTAAGTAGATGATCTCAAAATATGGCACTTTTGTGTAAATGTTGTTGGATTTAAATTATGTTGACCATATGTGATAAATTGTTCGTAATTCATTTGGTGTGTGAAATTTATTTATTTTTTAGATAAAAGAAGAAATATTATTAATTAGATAGAAAAGTGAGTATAGAGTGTGAGGACAAGAAGTTCTCTAAAGAATGCAAGTGACATTCTATGCAAGTGCTAAAGAACATAGAAACTAGTAAAGAACCGTCTGATGCCTGCCAAACTCTATGAACGTCGGATATAGTGACTCCTCTAAAAGCTCCCATTACCAAAGCCCAAAAAGATGATAGAAGTGAGAACTTGTCCCTAAAAAGACGAATAGGAAGATGGGTATCCTGAAAGTTCTAGCATTATGCTCAATCCATATACCTCATATAATAGCCAAAGCAGCACACTTCCAAAGAAAACTGTGATCTCCTTATCATAGTTGAGATCACACTTTCGCTGATGAAAGTTGAGATGATCTAGCTCAAAGATGATACTGCGTGCCCGTTTTAATTTTTTTATTGAAAACAAATCTATCTGTTGTAGATTATTCTACTACTTAAATTAACATTGTCATTAAAATTATGTATTAAATGTTTTATCTTTATATTGAAAGATTGTTTGTATAAATGTGTATTTGCTAGATAAAATTTAACACTGATTTTCCATTCGAGATAGTGTTAGTAGAAGTCTTTTGATTACTTTCATATATATGTATATTTTTCGGTAAATGTGCATCATCTTCAAATCATGTATGCATTTGTTGCTTCTGCCATGGATAGCATTTACTTAGCAGCAAGATTTTTGTAATGAAAAAATTGAAAATCATGGAGAAACTGCTAAACTAGGCAGTTAATTTTCCAACTAAACATATATGGAGCTTCCCTAGATTTTAAAGGAGGGAATGGATTGTTACAGGGGTATTAAATAAGCTTGAGCTCGGCTCGGCTCATTAAAAGCTCATTTAGTTAAACAATACGAGCTTGAGAAAAAAAACTTTTTACATACATGAGCCAATTTCAAGCTCCCCAACATTCTTGGAAGAGCTCATAAGCAAATAAAATGGAAAATTAAGAAACTAGACATGTTTTAGGAAAGATGATTGCTTTTGGCATGTTCAGGAGTTCTGGTTTTCCTTTTCTTTCCCCCATGGTCTTTTCTATGTGGAAAATTTGAATGGTTTTACTCCCTTAACTTGTAGACTTCATTATTTGCTGAAAACTTCACTTGGCATTTTGGAAATGGCAGTAGTAACAGTTTGACATATTCATAGATGATTACTGCTGATAAGATCTAACAACACACACCAAGTAAATTTATAAATATTTGTAGAGTTTACAGACTTGCATATCCTCGAGAACTATCGATGGATATGATTCCCTTCGGAAAACTAATAGCACACTTTTTATTTCTATTACATAACCTTCAAACTGAATGCTCTTAACTCGTACATAACCTTAGAAAGTAGGAGAAACTAAAGTACAGTTTCTGTTTTTAATTCTTTTAACATGATTCACGATCCACCATAACCCCATCAAGCTGATTTGTTTCCATTCATCTGAAAAAGAGGTGAGAAGTAATTAGCATTGCAATATTAACTCATCTTAAATAAACAAATAATAAAACAAGACATATGAACGAGTAAAGTTTATTCCTGACCTTAGTAGCCACTGTATCATCCGCAAGCTGGAACAGTTCTTGAATGAACAAAAGCTCCAGAAGTAGGCCCCATATGGGCTTCATATTTGGGACTGGGCAGGACTTTTTCAAAAGCTTCAACAAGCAACGCCACTTTTCTCTTGCGGGCTGGAGCAAGTTTTGTGACCGCTTGCTGGAGTGCATAATCTACCATCCATTCCTCTGCATTCTTCCTTTCATCCATCATTTGATGCCTGAGATCAACCTTTTCTGCCTCAGGATCAGGCTCCACTGGCAGGTAATTCGGTTCTCGTGGGTTAAAATCCCTGCTTTCCTCCAATTCCTCTTCACGAGTCTTTCTTGTAATTGTCCAACTTGGATTTGTGCAGGATTGGGGTATTTCTTCGTTCGAATTTTTTCGTACGAAGGGCACTTTATCTCTTGTTTTTGTATTAGATGCATCTTCGACTGTGGAACTTATTTCTTCTGCATCTAAATTGCTCGGGTGTTTCCCTTCAATTGTGGCAACCTCTTGATCTTTATTTTCAGTTGAGCGGAGTCTTGTAGCCTCTGACTCTGTTTCATCTTCCGAATAAACGGAATTTATTATCTTGGGATTCTTGGCTCCGTTTAAATTTATTTCTGAAGAATCCTGATTTTCACCATCAACCAAAGATTGGCTTGTTTCAATTTCTCCGGTGACATCATCCAGCTTGCTTTCATCGTTGTCTTCGTCAAATTTCATCTGATTGGGTTCAGAGAATTCCTGCAGTAACTCAAAAGTTTGGATTTCACCAAAGGACTTGGCAGCATGAAGTTGCTCTTCTCCATCGATTATGTCGTTGGCATCAGAAGTACGGATTTCTTGCTCAATGTCTTCTTCCTGGTCTGCTTCTGCATCTTCAGTTTCGGCTGGAAGATTGGCTTTAGTGGTGGAATCAAATTGGTAAGCTGCAATGCCCTTTCGGCTTGCACAGCACTCATCAAATGTTTCGTTCTGATATTGTTCCGTGGAATCATGAACAGAATCGGAATGCTCACCGACATACTCATCTAGAGCAGATTCATTCTCCTGGTTTTCAGTCACAGTTTCTTCTACTACGTCACTGATGCATTTTGTTTCATCATCGACTCCCAATTGAAGATCCAATTTTGAGATCTCATTGCTTGCTTCTTGGATTCTGTTATTGTCTTCAGTTGTTGCCTTCAATTCCTCGACAAGATCCTCAACTGGCGAGCAAGTGATTTCTTTGCCCAGAGCCTGGTTTGATTCACAATTTCCATCTATTTCATCTGTGGTAGTTAACTCCGCAGATGCAGCATATTCATAACACGCCACAATAGAATTATCGCTCTCCATATTCTGATATGAACCATCCAATTCAGATGCACCATCATCAATCCATGCGTCAGACCACATACTTTCTTCATCGTATAATCCTACCAGCACTCTGTCTGCTAGGACGTCGTCAAAGCCGCTAATATCGTCATCTGACTCACAGAGATCAATTTCCTTCAACTTGAAAATTGGTTCATCATGAAGACTTGGTTCATAGTAATGCCCAGCTTCCCAGTCCATGCCACAAACTTCAGAATCTGATTGACCAATTTGACTTCTTGCCTGGCTTTCTTCTTCTGAGTTGTGCTCCATGGAAGGTGGATTGGCTTCTTTTCCTTCAAGATCTTCCTCAAAATCAATGTCAGAGCATTTTGGTTTACCCGAAAGACCCTCCAAAATTTTCCGACCATAAATATTGTTCCCATTGTTGCTATAGATTTCAATAAAGAAATCTGTTTGATTTTCTTGCATTGGAGGAGTTAGTGGTGAACTATCCAAATCAATCCCTTCAATTAAAGGTTTTTCGGTGTGGATCAAATCTGGCGAGGGCTTAGCTCGACGTGGGGATAAACACCCAAGCTTGATACTCTTCTGGGCCTTCAAAGCACGCCTTTTTGCTGACAAGAAGCCCTTTAATGGAGGAACAGGAGCATGATGATGACCATTTAGAGAACAATACGTGTATGGGCAAACCTTCATAGCTGAAGTTCCTTCTGATTCTGTCGCGCCAGGGCTAAGGGTGAGGTAATTCGGAAACTTCGAATCTTTTAAGGTTGAAGAACATGTTGGTTTCTGAACATCTATATTTTCACATAGAACAACAGGGGAATATTTTTTCACTGATGCTCTCGCCGGTTTAAAACTAGGAGTCTTTGTTAAGGTCCTCACTAGTTTTTTCAAACTAGATGTTCTTGTTAACGTTGTTCCTACTGATTTATGACCAGAAACTGAGCTATTTCTTGAGTTGCTTGATTTTTTTGGGCTTGGACTTGGACTCTTGTTACTAATATTAGAAACCTGAGAAGTCCGAGAAGGGCTTACCTGAGAACGCTCTTTTCTTGCTTCAAAACTGCTTGTGGACTTCATATAATTAGGTGATGTTTCTGCAGCTTTGGTAGGAGACTGTCTTTTTGGGACATGATCAGGACGTGGTGGTGGTTTTCCCGGCTGTGGAATTTCCTGCTTTGAAGGTTGTGATGATCTCAAGCTCTCAAAACCGGGACGCTTGATTGATCTTGATTTTTTCATCTTTTTCTTCAAGTCAGCTCCTCTGTTCTTGTGATCCCGCTGATTAGAAGCTGATGGTTTGAGCTTGACCAAGCCCTTTTCGGGTTTATCATGATCATCTTGGATTCCAACCTTGTTGGGTACTTTCCTTTGAACCATCTTCAAAGGAAAACCACCAGAACAAGCATGGGAAATGGGAATCTGGGGTAAGCCTTCTTTTCTTTGAGGGTGGAGGAAGGAAAATGGTTTTGCTTTTCAATTTTTTCTTGGTTTTATGATGGAAAAGTAAAACTGAGTGGAAAGGAAAAGAAGATTTGAAAGTTTTAAATTTACAGATTCCAATATGGTGATGTTGCTTGGTCTGCAGTTGGTGACCTTTTTGTTTTTGATTATGGCATATCAAATTTGAATAAGGTTGAGATAAGTGTTTGATGCTGACCTACAGTAATGGAGGTTTTGGGGCCCTCTGTTTGTCAATTTTTTGGACTGTTAGATGGCTATTGGTGACAAAGAAACTGAAAACATATGGCACTGTCTTATTCCTCATTGCTCGCACTCTATTAAAATATTTCTGCATGTTAATCCATTTCATGCTTTTGTGGAAATAATAATAATAATAATAATATTATTATTATTCTTAATTATATATTTTCTATTTTCACATGTTATGTTTTCAATTATATAAATATATATTAAATATTTCCTTATTGCTCACACTCTATTACAGTATTTGTGATTACTAATCCATTTCATGCTTTTATGGAAATACAACTACATAAATATTCATAATTATATATTTTGTGTTTTCACATGTTATACTTTTAACTATATAATAATATTTTAAATACTTCATCCGTCCCAAGATGACCGTAACATTTTGACTTTTACGCGAAATTTAATAAACGTGTTTGATATTATAATTTTAAATATGGAAATAGTGATTAATATTATTATTCAAATATAAGAATAGTGAAATAGTAGTTAAAGTGGTGGGATATAGTATTGATATAATAATTTAAAATAGAATAATAGTGATTGAAGTGGCAAGCAATATTTGATAAAGTAAATATAATTTAGACAATTAACATTATTAAACTTTCTAAATCGAGTGTGTTGTAATAATGTAGGACGTTCAAAAATAACAAATATTATAATATAAATTAGACAAAAAAATATATAAAATATTTTGATATAATTTTCATACATTTTAGCTTTATATTATATATTAATTGAAGGTAGTTAGGGTGATTTGACTAGTGATGGATGTGTATTATTTCTTTATATTATCCCCTAAATTATGAGAAGGTTGTTAGTTTTGAAATTGCAGAAGATTACAGCAGAAGAAGGTGAAGAGCAGACAAGGCAATGCACCCACACAAAAAAAAAAAAAAAGTAGACAAGGCCAAAGTAAACTTTTGTTTCTTGTATTTGAATTTTTTCACACTATACAATTATGTGCTTGTTCGTTAGCAATTTATTGAGCCTTTAGAAATTATAAAAATCGAATGCAATAAAAAAATCATATTTAATAGACTAATGGTCTGTTTGGAAATATTGATTTTAGTTGATTATCATTTATTCAGTTAAAAATAAGTTGTTCAGATCATTTGGAAAAAAATAAATTAAATAAGTTTTTTTTTTTAAACTATAAATGAGTTATAAACCTTTTATGCACAGATAAAAAAGTTGAAGAAATATATAACTTTTTAGAATATCTTTTTATAAACTATGGTAAAAAAAGGTCTCAAATGTAATTTAAAAAATTAAATTTATAATTTAATTCAAGTAAAAATTAAATTAAAACTGAAAAATAATCTAAGAAGCTCCTACCTAACAAAATTTCAAATAAAAAAAAAAATTAAAAGAAAAGACATATATAGGAGGCTGTTGGATTCCAATATCACCTTCCACTATGCAAGCAGAAGGTCATTTCATGTTCTTGATATTTCACCATGTAGATCTTGTCATGTAATTATTAATTAAATAGGTGATCAATCAATCAATCACCTACAAATGAGATGATTAAAAATGAGGCACTTTCGTTTGACGCAGAGGTGTTAAAAGGAGTTGAATCTTCACAAATTTGATAAAAATATTCGTTTATAATTTGATTTGTTTAAAATTTGACTTCAATTTAATTAAAACTCATTCAATTAACAAGTTGAATTTGAACTAAAAATAAATAAATAAAACTCATTTAATTTGATAAATTTAAACTGGATAAACTTGAACTCTACTAAGTTACACCCTTAATTTGACGTCTCACTTTTAAGGGGCTAAAGTGAATCTCGAGGGAAAGACTTTACATTTATTATTATTATTATTATTATT
>JAUMHB010067443.1:0-13713 GCA_032359685.1 Pittosporum tobira | reverse complement strand
CTTCTCAATGTATTTAGTTATTATCTGACGACCAGATTTCCATGAGATTTGGAGTTGGAAATTTGGGGGCGTCACACTTTGCTACTTCTTTTCTTTTCTTCAGCATATATATACATAATATACACCCTATAAAGGGGCCTTGGACGAATTTGTGCTTGGTGGGCCCTTGGCCCACCCCTTTTTATGCCTAAGCCTACATTTTGGCCCACTTTTTGACTCAAGCCCAAGTACCATCTTACTTTCTTTTTGCCTAGGTCAAGTTTACATGTTTAGGCCCATTTTCATATTAGTTTTCATGGGTCAAAATCTTGGGCCTGAAAACTTTAATTATTTTTGCCCTTTTAGGCTAGGGTTTTTCTCCCGGCCCATCGTAAATTTGCTTGTCGCACAATTTTTTGAATTAAACATTTTTGCCCGCAGAATAATTTGTCTATCATATTATTATTGAAATTATGATGTTTATAAGACATTGTTACATAAAAATTCAAAATTTTAATTTTTGCCAAAGTTACACACCCAAGCCGATTTCTGTCTATGCCGATGGTGGTTCTCACAAATGTCTTACTAATTACAGCTCTTCACATGATGACTAACGAGCCAACAATGGAGCCCGACATGGAAATCCTAATGAGACTCCCGTTGGATCTCAACAAAGGTCTCGAACTCAACGCTGACGTGAGCGAAAAAAGGCTCCGCGAAGTGCTAAAGGACACCGGGATGCCTGGGACTTGTTAAACTCTCGAGAAAATGAAAGATTAACAAAGTTGCTACAAAAACAACAACAAATAACCCAGGAGATTGATAGACTCCAAAGTAAACAAATAGTAGAAGCTGACCGGGTAGGAGACCGCCGAGAACAACAACATACTCAGCAATGGTGCTTATCCCACATGGTTGAGTCCCGATCACGATGGCCTCGACACTTTCACAGAAGTAGGCGGTCACGATCAAGGACCCCTACGCACCCCATGCATTGAGAACTCGAGGAGTACAAGAAAAAGTAGACTCCCTTGAAAAGGTCCTCGCCGATAGGGGCCTCATCCCAAAGCAACATATATCTACATGCAAACTTGTCCACTTTTGCCAAGACGTTCTCTATAATACCCCTCGGCCATTTTATAGATCTGTTTGCAAGTTGAAGAGATACTGTTGTGTTCTTGACTTGGCCTACACCCAACTTCTTAAATACTAAATTAGACATCAAATTTATACTTGCTCCAAGGTCGCATAATGCCTTATCAAAATATAATTCACCAATTTGACGTGGAATAGTGAAACTCCCAGGGTCTTTGAGCTTTGGTGGCAATTTATTTTGGAGAATTGCTGAGCATTCTTCGTTGAATTTCACCATCTCACCGTCTTTTAATGTTCATTTGCTTTTTGGCCTTTTTGACTTTTTGGTTGGTGGAAATCAAGGATTGTGCAAATGATGGATGGTTTGGATTATTGCTTCAATTTATCACCATATACTTGACACATACACACAATATTTGTCACTTGCTTATGGTTTATCCAATAAGGTTTTGGCAACTCTTAGATTTTATGGGAGCAACTAACCATCACTTGACACTTAGGTGGGCACCATGATAATTTCACATTTTCAAATTAATCTTTTCCCACCAAAAATAATGAACAAAATCCTTGGGCTTCTTAAGCTCTCAATTTCGGCCAAGGGCTTGGGTTAGCGCTTGGTCAATGTTTTCATTGTTTTGGTCCATCTATTTACTCACTTTTGGTCCATAAACAAGCTTGGTTTTGGTTTACCTTTCTTTGTTTAAGTCCAATTGAGATTAATTTGTCCATAAATCCCTTTCTCTCATGAATCAACTCATGGGCTAATACAATCATAAAACTTGGCTAAGAATACTCAACTTGGGCTGGTCATGCTAGGGTTTTAAGTCCAAAAAATTTCTCTAAGTCTAAGTCGAAGTAAACTTTCTAAAAACATACTTGGAAATTTTTTTTTTCCATTGCTACCAAAGCATTACCATCTACTAAGCTTTAAAATAATTTACACACTTAAAATAATATACATAAACCCCTAACTACATTTTCTGGGGTCTCACAAATAATGTCTCCCAACTGTTAGGCAAGGAGCTGAGAAGAAACAACGCCTGAATCTCATCATCAAGATCCAAATTCATTGCAAACAATTGGTTCACTAATCCCTGAAACTCACTCATGTGCTCAGAAACGTTGCTTCCATCTTTGTACTTCAAGTTCACTATCTTCTGAATCACAAAAGCCTTACTTTGTGCGTTATTCTTCTCATACATTGCTATCAATTTCTTCTAAAGATCATAGGCATTCATTTACTGAGAAAAGTGATAAAAAAAAATACTGTGATCAATCAATGATCTAATCTGACCAACTGTCTTCCTGTTCATCTTATTCCAATCAGCCTCAATTTTATCATCAGGCTTATTTCTTTCATTCTCCTTCAGATCATACAAATCCCTGCAATAAAGAAGATCCTCCATCAAGGGCTTCGAATTGTAAAATTTGAATCCATCAACTTAATCATGGTGTCGTCTGAAAAATCCATTCAATTTATCCAGACAACGTAAAACATCCAGGCTCTGATACCACTTATTGGAAAAATTGGTTCCAACAACACCAGTATCAAAGATAAGTTAAATATAAAACTCCAATAATATTGTCTCAAACAAGCAAACGATCCACCAAATAATAAGTTAACTGCAGAAACAACAATATGCAATCAACCCAAACAAAATAAGACAACATAATATTTAACGTGGTAACCCTAAAAGAAAAACTATGGGCCAAACTTCGAATCTTTTATTATTACAATAATAATAAAGTTTACAATAATCTTCCCAAATTTTATACCATAAAATTTGAGGCTCACAGTAATTCTTTCAAATAAATTTGAGACTAACACAATAAATTAAGGTAGTACAAAATTACATATCTTAATTTATTCTACAATTGTTAGAACACAACGTCGGCTCTTTGAAACTCTTTCTGTCGCTGCTGCTTTTGTTTTCCACATTGTATCCTACGCCAATTAGATATCATGCAAGTCCATGGACTTGTCTTACCTAACCAAAAAAGAAACCTCTCTTATGCAGCTTCATTCCATTACACTCTTTTTGGGAGTTTTTTGGGTAAAAAATCTTTAGGATTTTAAAATAAAAGAAAGTTTAAGAAAAGAAATGATAGAAAAAAAATATTTCTCAGCTTTGTTTGTGAGTTTATTGAAGAAAATATAATACCTATCTCATCTTACATTTGTGAGTTAGTAAAGAAAACAAAGAAAAATGTATGAAAGTATATTGTTATTATTGTACCCCTGTATATTTTTAAAAAAATAAAAATAGTTATCAATTATGAGAAAATAATTATCCAAATATTTTATTTATTATATCAAATTGAATTTCATAGTACCCAATCTTTTGAAAGTCAAATTTATATCAAGAGATATTAGTATCAATAATAGTATCTACACGAACATATTAACAAGAATAAAAATAAAAGAAGTACTATTATAAATATTATGTTATAAAAATTATTTAATGCATTATGATTATTTTTAATTTAATTATTGTATTTATAGATCAGACTTAAAAAGTTTTCAATTCAAAAGTATAATTTATGTGTATGTATCGTTCATATAGTATATATAAGTAAGCTAATATATATCGTTGTTTAAATGAAAGTGATTAAAATTTTAAAATATGTATATACATATATATATATATACAAACTCAAATACAGGTTTTAGTTATATATAGAAATTATTTTATTTTCTTGAAATTTTGATATTCACTTTGGTATAAATTAAAAAAAAGTTAAAACTTATTTAATAGATTTACTTTGTAGTTTAACTCTATTATTTATTTATTTATTTTGAAGAATAAGATGTTTTTGTTTTATCATAATTTAAAATACACAATAAAATAGATGATGAAATAAAAAATCAGCTTGTAATAAGAATGTGATATTTTAAATTAAGTTGTAAGGTATGTAATTGTTAAAATATTTAATAATTTATTAATAAGGACAATTATGAAATAAAAAAAAGTTACAAATCTGACCAATTTGGTAAGAAAAATTTCTAAAAAAAATAGTCCAAAATATTTCTTTAGTTTTCTAATTTAAAAATCTCACAAATATATGATTTCTCAAAAAAAAAAAAAATTAGAATTTTTCTTATATTTCATATCATTTTCTTAATTTTAAAAACTAGAGCCCACTTTCTTGTCAGGGCCCAACATGTCACCTTTTTTTTTTCTTCTTTAATTTTCAACAAGTAAGCCAACCCATGTAAATTATTAATTACTATAACAAATAATTAATTTAGAATTTATGATATTTAAATTTGTATTAATTAGAATTTGATGAATTCATGAAGATTTGATTTAAGATTTTCAATAACAAATTTTTTCAATAGAATATTTGTTTATTTTTGTTTGTTTACTTATTTATTGAAACCAAAAAAATAAATTAATATATATATATATATATATATATATAGTCACGTTGACCGTGGCCACTTATTTATTTATTTATTCTTTTATTTTTATTTATTTTTGGGTAGGGGCTTGTCTTATTCTGGATCCAATACTCACAATATTCTTTACTTCTTTCCATTGACTTGGAAAAGATTGAGCCATATTTTTGCAATTTCCACGCCAACCAACTTTCAGTTTATCTATCCTTTGATACCCGCTGTAGATATTTACAGAGCTCGAAGAAATTGAAGAAGAAGAAAGCAAATTGATGATGGCGGGCGTTGGGCCTGTAATTGGAGAAGGAGAATTATGGAATGCTAATGCAGCGTTGGCGATGGTACAGCTCGTCAATGGAGGATACCATGTGATTACTAAAGTTGCTCTAAACGTCGGAATGAATCAGATCGTTTTTTGTCTAATCCGCGATCTCATTGCGCTCTCCATCCTCGCTCCTATTGCCTATGTTCGTGAAAAGTCAGTTTTTAGTCTCTCTCTATCTCTCTCTCCCGGTATATATTTATTTATAAAATGAGTACAAATATTAAGGATACATTTTTAGGCCTAAATAATTGTTTAGTTACTCGTGATGGCCTTGTAGTGAAATTGTGATTTATATTATAGTATCATTGGAAATAGAACGTGAGAAATGAGACTCATTTTACGGAATTGATGATTATATCTTGTCTAGTAGGTGGTTGCTTGGGAGCTTATTCTTAGATTGTTGAATTTGCTTGATTAATTTGTTAAAGTTATTCTTATTTGATTTAGATCTGGGGATTGTTATTTACACAAGCAAATGTATTCACACATGAATAGTAAATGGTCCCTTGTGGAACTAACAATTTTATGGGCGGAAGTAAGAACCTCTTTGGGTTTTGTTAAGACCGTTGTAACTGAAACGTGGAGTGGGTAGATTTAGGATTTTCTTTTAGTGACCTGAGCCTTTGGTTCAACCTAAAGTTCAAATGCAATACATTGGCGTATAAGGATGTTATCTACATGTTTAAGATTAGTAAAGAAAGAGAATATGGAGGAGAAATTGTTTTCCTCCTGCATCAGCACTGTCCCATTGCTACTAGCGGACTATACAAATTCCAAGGCTGAAATGCTAAAGTTAGCTTCAAGAGTGGGAAAAAAGGGACCAATCCGGTGAGCAACTAAAGAGTTGCCCACATCAATTATCAAATTTCAGTTTGTTGTGAATGCTGGGAGATTTTTGAAGGAGGTTAGACATGGACTCTAAGGTAACTCAAGGAGTTGAAGCCTGAAATTTTCAAAATCCTTGATATCTAATGAGGAAGGGTGCATCTGTCAACCTCCTAGATCGTCAAGTATGAAATGTCTCAGCTTATATGATCTTCAAAACCTGTGGACTGTCACGAACAAACCTGTGAGCAACAACCATAAGCAGCAAGTTATTCCATGAACAAGTTGTTTTAATTAAAGTCCAATAGTCCAACCAATAGAAGAATTTTCTAGAATTTTAGTCTATGTAATTTGTTAGTTTCTTTGGGATTTGTAACTTTAGTATTTGTTGTATTAGATTTCAGTTGAATTAGGAGTTTGGTTGAACAATGGTTGTACCCATTGTACAAGGCTCCCACAAATAATAAGGTCTAGGGAGGGTGATGTATGCCGCCTTACCTCTATATATATATATAGAGGGAGTCCATGTTAGTTCATATAAAAAGTAGCTTTTTCTCCATTTCAGAGTCCATACTATTAGAGACAAGATAGTGTTTCTGCACTATAACTTGAAGTAGACGAATTCACTCATATAAAGGAAAGCTGGGTTGCTATTCTTTGCTTGCTTCCCTCTCTTTGATATCACTATGTAAAAGTTGCAATGTTGCATAGTTTGCTTCTTTTGAGAATTTATAACCACTTTTGGTATTATTCACCTCCACCATCTCTCTATGACTCGGCAGTACCGTGTAGAATTTGCCTTGGGAAAAAATAGACACGAATAAGTAAACTAAAAAAATATATTTTTCATTCTTTGCAATTGTGGTTGACTACATTGAGCACAGGACTGACGTTTTTTCCTTTCTTGTTTGTAGAAGAGTCAGACCACCTATGACTAAGCCCTTCCTCCTGTCATTCATCTTTCTTGGGTTTACTGGGTAAGTTTCGCAAATGCTTTTATCATTGAGATGTTCACTTATTTTGGAAGTTCATATCTTGTTCCAACTGAATTAACATGTGTCTGATCAATTTTTGTGATTCTATTTGAATAGGATATTTGCGAACCAGCTTTTGTTTCTTTTTGGGCTTGGTTACACAAATCCAAGTTATGCTTCAGCCATACAACCTGCGATTCCTGTCTTTACATTTATATTAGCTGTCGCGATGGGGTCAGTTTGATGTAATTATTTTGTTTTGATAAGTGGTTCAGTCTATTTCTACCTTTATCTAATTGTTTATGATGGTCTGTGTGTATCTGATTTTGTACATGTTACCTATAAGCACAAAACATGTATGTACAAATGTATATATGCTCTTAGATAGCCTTAGATAGCTGTACATTATGCAATGTATGTAACGCTGCTTTTTCAATGTCTTATGTTAGTATTGTTCATGCAGTACAGAAACAGTGAATTTGCTCAGGACTGAAGGTCAGGTGAAAGTTGGAGGTACACTTGTTTGCGTTTTTGGTGCAATTTTGATGGTTGTGTTCCGTGGACCTGCCGTTTTTGGTTACAAGGAATCGGAAGTCACAGCAAGTGAAGTTAGTGCCATTGGTCAACCAGAGCCCGTTGGATGGTTAATCTATAGCTTTTCCAACTTTGGGCTGGACACCTGGCACCTTGGCGTTTTATGTTTAATAGGGAATTGCATGTGCATGGCAGCTTATCTAGCCATTCAGGTATCAAATATATATTATATTTTTAGTGCTTTTAATGTGCTTCTGCCAACTAAAATGGATATGTATAACATATGTGCGCGCTTAGGCATAGGTTAATGCTACAAAAAGCTTGTTTATATGCCAAAGTGCGGTTGGTTGTTGGTTTGAATTCTACCTCCTTGGTACCTAACCTTATAATATCAAATAATTCTAGTTTGCTGACTTCGCAATTACAGAAGGTAATTATATATTAAGAAAACCTCTAACTAAGAGACCGTCTTCGAAACTTTATTGTTATAGTGACTAGTGAGAACGCATCTTTAAGTTCTCAAGCTTCATCTGTTCTCATCTATATTTCACGGAAGCAAAGAGGACATAATCTCTAAAATAAATTAAGCATATGCCACCTTTGTCAAAAAAATAGTAAAAAGAAAAGACATATGCCACTTTTGTCGATTAAGCATGACTAGTCTTACTTACTTCCAATTATGTGCTATTTGACAGTCATTTTCTTCTATAGCATCATGAAAATGTCACATTCAGGTAGTGAACTCTAGCTACTTGTGGAGCAGATAGGGATGTAAACAAGCCGAGCTGAACCGAGTTGAGAATTGTGCTCAGATTTGGTTCGTACAGTTTATCGGATTCAAAATAAAGTTTTCTTTAGGTTCATTTAACTATTGAGTCGATTATGAATCAAGCCCTCTAAGTTTGCACTTTTCTAGCGAGTTTCACCGAGTATCAATAAAAAGTAGCAATTTGGGAAGGTTTGAGAGTTCAGGTGAACTTTAAAATGTGCTCATATTCTGCTCATTAATATTTCAAATTGAGCTGTCAGCCAAGTGAGCGCGGAATCAGCCCAAAGCATTTGGTTCAATTTACAGCCATAGGAGTGTAGGATAATTTTTGTAATTGTAAATGTTAACAATTTTTAGGTAGTAATTTTTCTTCTATAGATTTTTTGCAGCAAATATGTAAACAGATGCGTTCTATACAATCTAGTTGAGTGCAATACTCGAATTTTTTCAGATAGTAACTTATCTTTGTTTTGCTGCAAGAATAAGATACTCCCTCCGTTCCAAAATGTAAGAGCATTTTTTTAAGAAGTTGGATATTAAGAAAAATCTTTACCCGTTTGATTCAAAATTCGCTATGTCACTATTTATAGATTATCCACGTGGGTTTGTATGTATATTCATTTTTGGACATATTTTTAGGTTGTTTAGAAAAATTCTAAATATATGAACAAAATAAGTTTTAATATGCACACAAAGATTAAGCAGTGAGAGATGATTTGATCAGTCTTGATTGATTTTAGAATGATTTTTGTTAGCGATAGTATGAAGGAAGGGTCCGAAGGGAAGCGTGCCAAAAAAAGAAAAAAAAACCATGTAGTAAAGATGCGTTCTAAAATTCATTTTGTTCTCAAATTTTGGAATGAAGGGAGTATTTGTTCTTTATGGGCCTCTGCCCTTGTGTACCTTCAGGGCTATCTCTGTTCATGTAGAGATTGTAGAGCTGCCGTTTTTTGAGTGTTCTCCCTCTTTTTCCACTTGTTTCAGTATGGGTGGACTCCTTGTCCTCATACTTCATGAAGTGCACTGCCCCTAAGTATTACCTTATTAAGATTAGAGAAAGATATAAGAAACGGGCCCAAAATTAATAAAAGGCAACTAGCAAAATACTGATGATGCAGCTAGTAATATTAATAATTTGCCACCAATTGGCCCCATTAAAAGTCATTCACACATCTTTGGATGCTGAAACATTCAGAAAAGAAATTTGCAGTAACACTCTGCACGGATTCCTACTGTGCTGCACTATTACATCACGCCATTGCCACTTTCAGTCTGTAATCCTATCAGTTGTTAACCACTGATACTTACTAAACATTTTAACTCCGTTTGTTAGTTGATTTTCAAAATTTGAGTTGAATCAAGTCCAGGACTAGCGTTGTTCCTGACCCATTCTTCCAGCCTACTGAGATTAGCTTTTCTCATTGCCACATATCTTTAGCACGTTGTATTGGTGAAATTCATTTTCTCCATTCGTTTTCATTATATACTTTCTCTGTGACATTACCTTGACAGTTAGTCCCATATAGTATAACCTACCATACTTGAATGAGAGTGTGGTTTGGTTGATTATTGCCAGTTATTAGTATGGTTTTGTTAAATGTGGGTTTACTTAACAGATATTGATGATCGTGATTGTACTGATACTCTTGCAAAATAATTTCAGGCTCCATTACTGGCGAAGTACCCTGCAAATATATCTGTGACAGCGTATGCGTACTCTTTTGGTGCTCTATTTATGGCTGTGACAGCATTCTTTATGACCAGCAGTTCATCAGATTGGAATTTATCACGATCAGAGGTTCTTGCAGTATGCTATGCTGTAAGTTTCACTTTTAGTTCTTTCCTATTTCTGTTGCGCCATTGAGGTTAGGCAGTCTGATGTTTTGTTATATTTCATGCTGCAAATTTCTTGCTTAATTTGTTTTACGCTTGGAACCAGAAAATTGTTTGATTGAGCTTCTGAAATGTTAAGTTAAACTTGGCAACATGTATTTTATCAAAAAGGAGTGTTTAGTTGGTGGTGGTGGCGGCTTGATAATTAAATTGTAGTATTAAACCTGAGGACATTGTGTTATTTTATACTATTATCGTAAAAAATTGGACTCATTTGTTAAACAAAAAGGATGTGCAAATGTGATTATTTTCATGGAAGAGAGGAAGTGATATTTATCATCTCAGGGAGTTGCTGCGTCTGCCCTCAACTATGGACTCTTGACATGGTGCAACAAGATTTTGGGACCTGCCATTGTCGCTCTTTATTTTCCACTTCAACCAGCTGCATCTGCTTTCCTTTCAAGGATTTTCCTTGGAAGCCCTATTTTCTTGGGAAGGTGTGCCGAATATTACCATATTTACTACTGATTTCTTCTACTTGTTAAAGTCGGTACTGTACTTTAGTAACCGTTTCTTTCGTATTTGAACATGCAAATTGGGTTTTCCTGCCTTAATGCTGTCCGTTTTCTGTGCTCAAACAGCATTCTAGGGGGGCTTTTTATAATAGCGGGGCTTTATTTGGTCACTTGGGCATCCTATCGGGAAAAACAGGCAGCCATGAAGGTTATGCCTCATATTTCTTGGCCATCAGATCCTCTCATTCCCAGAAACTCGTCTCTCGGTAAGATCCCTTACCAGTTAGGGCAATTTTTCTCTGGGCCTTCCGCATCAACACCAAAGACCATGGATTAACCAACATCAGCGACTATGTGACAACTATACTTGATAGATATATTAAAATGAGCAAAAGTCAGGATATCGCAATCACTAATAGAGGTTCCTGTTGCAGAAATTGTTTGTTTTTCTATATTACTTGTTAATTTCTTGTGTTGACTCTTCATCTGTACAATTGAGGGAAATTCCTGTGTATTTGTACTAATAATTCTTGTAGTGAAAATTTTGACGATTGTTCTACTATTTTGGTTTTCATGATGAATAAGAAAAGTTCAGGAAATAAATTCTTTGAGAATGCAGAGTTAAAGTCTCGAGGTCTCAGCAAAGTGTTGAAAATTGATTGCCTAGCTAGTAGCTATTGTCAAAGCACTATTCTCTCCGTCCTAATTTAAACACTTTAATTTTTTGACAAAGTTTAATACAGATTTTAAGACGTTTTAAAAAAATAATTTATGTTATGTTATGTATTTTTATTTTTATTTTTATTTTTATCAAATATAATTAAAAATATAACATATTATATATATATATATATATATATATATATATAATATGTAAATATCTTTTTAAGGCGTCTAAAATTATGTGTAACAAATTCTCAAAATATTTGGATAGAGGAAGTGTTAAATATGTGGATCTTGATACTTGGTGGAATGGCAAACGTTAAACGGTTATCAAAAATTTAGCTCTATAAATTGAGCTACTTGCGTCAATGAAAACACGAACAACACGTTAGTGATTGAAGAAGTAGAGTTTCTCTATCTCATTCAACGTATATATTAAACTTTAGGTACTTTTATAGCACGTTATTTTGTACGAATTTTTAACCAATTAAAAATATTATATAATTTTTATCGTGTAATTTTACTTTACATCTTCTTTCAAGGTATCATTTGTATTGAAGACCATCACACTTATTTATTTTAATAATTTTGTAGAATTATCATTCTTTAGTGGATAGGTTACTAGTTGAAATTTAGTGGGAACTTATTTATCCGTAATAATTCGAGCAGCAAACGTGCATGTGCAAATTGTTATGCTCAGTGATAATCCATTTTCCATTTAGCATATGTATAGCATAATTATAATAGAGTAAAATTCATTTTGAGTCCTTTAAGTATACCCAATGTTTTAAACTGCACTTTGCATTTTTATTTGTGTCAAATCGCACCTCTTAACTATTATTTTTGTGTCAAACTGGAACCTCCGAACAAAACTCCATCTCAACCTTTAACACTGTCAAATATGTGTTTTGCACGTGGGCCTGTAGTAATAGGAAAAAAGTTTTAATGGGTGACAATTTCTTTTTCTATTATTTAAAAAATATAATAGTATCAGACCATATCTTTTCATCATTTACACCACCCAACTTCTCTGAAAACTCATCTCTTCATCCTTCCTTCTCAAACCCAAAAGCTTATGTATTTTCAAACTTAAATTTGTAGTGAGAGATTGTGACGATTAAGGGATTTCTAAGATATCATGACGATTAAGGGATTTCTAAGAGATCGTGAAGATGTAGATGTCTATGGTACAAATTCTTCCTGCTTTTTGAAGTAAAAATTGAAAAGTTGAAGAAATTGGTTAGAGTTTCAAAATTAAGAGCTTTACAGACTTGATAATTCACACATCCCATGAATCTTCTCCCATAATTACAAGGAGTCCAAGCCGTGGTCTTCACTGTATCATATCCACGATCACAATTTTTATTTGCTATTGGACCAAATTCTTTTCGGATTTGGGATTTAGAGATGGAAGTAAAGCTTTTTCGATTTTGAGAAAATTTCATACCTATGTTCTTGATTTCTTCTTCAAGATCTTTCTCTTTGGTCATGTTATGTGAATAAGAAGAATAAGACATCCTGAATCTGAGAGAATATGAGAGAAAAGGATGTCAATCTTGTTGGAGAGAGAGAGGTCGGTTCTTCATTTGAGATATTTATTTGCTAACATGTACGATTGTACTTACCATTTTTCCCTTAAGAAAACCCATGTTCTTTGCACATGTCAGACAACATTACAAGATTTAATTATTTTTTGTTCGGGGGGTGCAAAATGACAAAAAATAATAATTAAGAGGTGTGGTTTGACACAATTGAAAATGTAGGGTGCAGTTTGAAACATTGGGTACACTTAGGGGGTCAAAATAAATTTTATTCCTTATAATATTAATTATATATACAGTACTATTAGCATTTCTTTTAACCAAATGTGTTTTTTCGTTATTATAAGCAGTTATATATTTATTCTGACATATTTTAGCATCACTTAAGGTGATTGGTCACTAGTAGGAAGCCAATTGAATATCTCCACTGTCATGGGGCTCAAATCCTAGTATGTCTTCCTTTACTCAAGTGGTCTCACATCCTAATTTATTTGAGGGTAATATGAGTAAGGGCAGATGAGGACACCAACGAGGCCCTAAAATTTCTTTTTGTTTCAATAGGTAATTTATGTTTTCGTAATATATATTGAATATTAATAGGTTTTGAATCCAGAATTAAATGACGAACATTGTAAAATTAGAGTTTGTTACTTTGAAATTATAGCGAGAGATCTATATCTCGTGGTGCCTTATTGTAGAATTGCATCTTTCTACTAATGGCTTAAAAAAACAATTGAAACAATAAATACAGAGATTGAATGAAGAAAGGTTCAAGCTATTATTTTCATCAAATGTCATTTACATAAATGTCTGAATGACTATTAAAAGTCCTTCAAACTTGTGGGCAAATTTAAAGGACAAACTTAACCATCAAACATTGGTTGTTCTTCCTAAGGCTAGAATGACCGAAGTGATTTGAGGTTGTCATATTATAAGTCCATTGCTGAGTATAATTCTAAGTTGCTCAAAATAAGTTCACAACTAACTTTACGTGGAGAAAAGATTGATGACACACAATTTATAGACAAGAAGCTCTCAACTTTTCATTGAAACAACACGATTCTGTCACAATATTATAAGCACAGCAAATACACTAAGTATAGCGACTTAATGTTTACCCTCCTTGTTGCGGAGAAAGTGTGAGAACCCGAATATTTGTGAATGATTTAATAAATAAAAATATTCCTTTTGTTATTTCCCTAGTCGAATTATATTTCGCAATTACGTTTTGAAGAACGGAGTTAAAATAGTAATTTAATGCCA
>JAUMHB010067410.1:1385-13717 GCA_032359685.1 Pittosporum tobira | reverse complement strand
AGTTTTGGAGTGAGCTGTCGGATCTAAATTGATAATAAAAATTGTTGTAACTTATATCATGTTTTGCTCCGCTGCAAAGTAATAAATAAGGGAGAATAAGGAAATGTATTTTTTTTTACAACCGGTTCACAGAGTGTACGGAACCGGGGTGTCACAACTTTCATCCTGCATTTAGTAGTTATTTTCTATTCCTTTAGTTTGCATTCCTTCAGGTTGCATAGCCTCAGAATTAGTCCCACTTGTAGGTTGAGCCGAAGCACTGAAGCCACAATCGTCACAACGATAATAAAGTTTTCCCTTTGTTGGTCTTTCAGATTCAACAATCTTGGTAGTTGTTGTTCTTCCACATTTACATTTTTTAGGATTGAATCATAGGTCTTTACAACCACTGCTGAAAGTACTTGATGAATGCATAATGATAAAGCTGCTAAGAAATTAAAATGATATAAAATAAAAAAAATAGAATATTAACTATAAATATAAAAAATTAGAATAATAAATTAATAAATTAAAATGATAAATTAAAAAAATTATAATAATAAAACAAGCATACCTCTACCTTTTATAGAAGCAGATGTTTGGTCAATGACAAATGATGCTTGGTTGCTTTTATATAGATGCTGGGGCGCAAGGACATTTTAAGTGCTATTATTACAATTGGGAATGGAGCTAAGATAATACATTTGCTTCCTAGCGAGTGTATTACACTTGTTGTTAAAGTGGATGGAAATGAGTGAATCTGCCTAATTTTGGAAACCTGTTATGGTCTATAGTTGGCTATTAGACCTAAGGTGGGGCGATGCAATTTTGCTGAAACCATATGTAGTAAATAGTAATTTACCCTATCCACTTTTGTGGAAGTGTTAACTACCTTAAAATTCGTTATTTTATTAATTTTAAAAAAATTATAAGTCAAGTATAACCTATACTGTAACTTATTTGAAAAAACTAGCTAATAAGTACTTTTTTTCAGCTTACAACTTATTCTAATTAACAAATAATTTTTAAGTTGTTCTGAAATAAATTGTACTAATTAGGAGATAAAGAGAGAACAATTTTTAAAATTTACTGAGAAATTGGTCAGTAGTTTCTTATTGCAATTTTTTCTACAGAACAAAATTCTTATAGCAACTCAGAACTCCGTACATGGACTTGGCCAGCCGTTGTGTGTAGAATTATATAACAAAAGTAAAACGTGTTTATTGAATGTGTAAATACTGAATTACATGAGAGGTAAATATAGCATAGAAAGAACCATAATCCTAAACCCTAATGGACTGATAAACGGGTCTATAGGCTTTTATTATATTAACATCTTTCCTCAAACTCAAGATGGTTGAGTCGACAACAACTTGAGGTTAGAAACTAGATCATGAAAACAAGTTAGCAGATGAGCTTTAGTGAAAATGTCAACTGTTTGTCCAAGTGTGAAGACAAATTGAAGATGAACTGTTCCACGAGAAATGTGTTGACGAATAAAATGACAATCAGTCTCAATATGCTTAGTCCGCTCGTGAAAAAAATCATTGTGAGCAATTTTCATGACACTCTGACTATCGGTGTGAAGAACAGTTGCTGAAGAAAATGATACACCTATATCAGTTAATAACCAACGAAGCCAAATGAGTTCCTGAGTGGCATCACCAAGAGCTCGATATTCAGACTCAGTAGTGGATTTAGACATAATTGTCTATTTCTTACTTCGCCAAAAAATAAGAGAATCTCCAAGAAAGAAACATAAACCAGTAGTAGAACATCGATCATGAGAATTACTATTATAATCCGTATTTGAATAGACACTTAACTCAAGAAAATAGTTGGTTGAGAAATGTAAGCCATAATATATAGTTCCTTTCACATAGCGAAGTTTCTGAAGAACAACAGCATAATGTGTAGTCTAGGGAGCAGACATGTATTGACTAACCAAGTGAACAACATAATTATCCGATCAAGTAACAGTGAGGTAAATCAAACTTTCTACTAACTGACGATATAAAGTAATATCGCTGAGTAGAGTACTATCTCTCGGAGTAAGTTTGACATTGGTTTCTAAAGGAGTAGAAACAATGTTATTATCAGTAATAACCGCACGAGAAAGAAAATCAGAAGCATATTTTGTTTGTGAAAAATTATAAATAGATGAGTCATAAGACACTTCAAGACCCAAAAAATAGCTTAACGGACCCAGATAATTCATCTCAAAATGTTTATTGAGAAACACCTTGAGATCTAGTATCTCGGCAATGTCATTTCCAGTAATAATCATGTCATCAACATACAGTAGCAAGAGAATAATTCCTTTATTTGTACGACGAATGAAGAGAGCATGGTCATAAGGACTGGATGAGAAATCTCGCTGACTTAAAATAGTACTGAACTTTTCAAACCAAGCTCGTGGAGCTTGTTTAAGTCCATGAATAGCTTTGTTGAGCCGACACACCTGATCCAGAGATTGAGAGTATCCTGGCGGAGGTTTCTTGTAGACTTCGTCCTGTAAATCACCATTAAGAAAAGCATTTTTAACATCCATTTTCCATAGATCCCAATGACGAGCTGTGGCAATAGCAAATAAACTACGAATAGATGTAAGTCAAGCAAAAAGAGCAAATGTCTCCCCATAATCAATACAATATTCATGAGTGAAACCTCTGGCCACAAGACGTGTTTTATATCTTTCCACTGTACCATCCGATCTGGTCTTGATTTTATAGACTCATCGACAACCAATAAGTATCTTCCCTACAGGTAAATCAACCATGTCCCAAGTACGTGTTTTAAATAATGCTTGTAACTCCTCAGTCATTGCTTGCTGTCATAAAAGATTAGTACTAGCTTCTTGGTATGTTTGAGGTGTATGTAAAGGTTGAATAGCACAAGAAACATGATAGTCATTTAGATGAATAGGAGGTTATCTTACCCGAGTTGAATGACGATGGGGCTTAATGGTTGATGGTGATGCAGAATCATCATCGGAGACAGTGTCATGGGATTAATGTGTAGGAGAAGATGCCAAAAGTGGTGTGATTTCACTTGTCGCAGAATTATTAGAACTAGAACCTGCAGAATCAGAGTCAGATAATATTTCGTGGAATGGATCGGTGAAATGAGGTATGAAGGTGAAAGTGTCGATTTCAAATTTGGACATAGAAGAGAATATTTTATGTTCCCAGAAGGTAACATGTCGAGAGATATGAAGTTTTTTAGAAATGGGATCCCAACATCTGTATCCCTTACATTCGATACCATACCCAAGAAAGCAACATAAACGAGAAGGAGGTTCTAATTTTGTTCGTTTATGAGGCTGAAGAAGAACAAAACAAGAACATCCAAAAACTTTAATATCTTGATATGAAGGAGAAGAACCAAACAATTGTTCATATGGAGATTGATTATCAAGAAAAGGAGAAGGGACCCTATTGAAGGTATATACGGCTGTGAAAGCTATTTCACCTCAGAAACATTCAGGAAGAGACCCAACAATAAGGAGGGCACGCACAGTTTCTAAGTTATGTCTGTGTTTGCATTCAGTACGACCATTTTGTTTAGATGTACCGGGACAAGAGCAATGGATAATGGTGCCATTAGATGTAAAGAATTGAAGTAATTCAGTTTCTTTATATTCCATGGCATTATTAGTGCGAAAAACTTTAATATTACGAAAAAATTGAGTTTATATCATAATGACAAAGTTTTTGTAAATATTAGCCAGTTCATAACGTTTTTTCATAAGGTATATCCATGTAAAATGAGAGAAATCATCAACAAATATCACATAATATCTTGACCCTCCCATACTAACATTGGGAGAAGGTCTCCATATGTCGAAATGAACTAAATCAAAAGGAAAAATAGATTTTGATTCACTAATAGAAAAAGGTAAAGCAATGTGTTTGGCAAGTTTACAAGATAAGCAATCAAAACTGTCATTCTTGATAAAACCTAATAAACCACTAGAAATTAAAGGACACAACTGACTGTAAGAAACATGGCCAAGTCGAGAATGCCAAAGACTAGAATATGAACTAGAGAAAGTAGAACTAACAATGAATTGTGGAGATCTTTGAGGAATGTGGAGACTTGTGAGCTCAAACAACCTTCTACACCTACGGCCTATCCCAAGAACCTGTCCCGTCTGAGGATATTTTGATTTGCTAATAGAAAAGGGTAAAGCAATGTGTTTGGCAAGTTTACAAGATAAGAAATCGAAACTATCATTCCTGATAGAACCTAATAAACCACTAGAAATTAAAGGACACAACTGACTGTACGAAACATGACCAAGTCGAGAATGCCAAAGACTAGAATATGAACTAGAGGAAGTAGAACTAACAATGAATTGTGGAGATTTGTGAGCTCAAACAAACTTCCATACCTACGGCCTGTCTCAAGAACCTGTCCAATTTGAGGATTCTGTACACGAAAACTAGAGGAAGAAAAGAAAACATCAAATCTAAGTTCACATAATTGGCCAAGAGAGATAAGATTTAAAGTGAGTTTTGGTATGAAATATGTATCAGGAATAGATAAAGTCTGAGAAGAAGCATTTCCACTCTTGTGGACATGCATAGGAGAGTCATCATCTGTATGAATGTTAGTAGGGAAAATATCATGGGTAATATGACATAACAAAGTATAATCATTTGTCATATGATTGCAACAGGCAGAATCAAAATGTCAAGTTTTACCTGAGTTGCCAGAGAAAAAAGCAGTAACATGAGGATTACCGACATGAGATATAACATGTTTGATAATACCTTCAAGGTCACCTGTTGGTATTGAATTTGTAGAGCCATTGGATCCTTGTGCAATAGCAACAATACGACGATAATTATTTTTCGTTTGTCTATTGTTATTCTAACTGTCTCATGGTCATTGGCAACACTCTTTGTAAACATGACCACGTCTCTGGCAATAACTGCAAATGACATTTTGTTAGAAATTATTTATAAATTTCCCCCGATTTGGGAATGAAGGAGGGATCTCTGATGACTAAGACGAAGATGCTTGTGAACGAGTGGCCAAGACAGACTCTGTTGAAGTCACGATAGGAGTGGAGCTGGGTTTGAGAACACGAAGACGGGTTTCTTCATAGATAAGCTCAGAAACAACACCAGTAATAGATGGTAATGGAATACGATATAAGAGAGAAGCTCGAATTGGTTCAAATTTCTGATCAAGAGTCATAAGAAACTGTATAAGGAGTTGTTTGTCTTTGCATGTAGTATAATACTTAGCATATTTGGAACATTCCCATGTTGGGACAGTGTCAACTGATCCCAGAGTGAGTTCATCAGTGAAAACAATTCAGTGATAGATTGGTCGGGTCTTTGTTTTTGTTCAGAAATGGAGCTCATTATCTGGTATTGATGAGAGAGATCGGCAATGGTGTACAAATTCGCTAAGAGATCCCATACGGCATTTGCAGTGTTGTATCATCAAAACTGCATATTTATCTCTAGAATGGATGAATTGGTGAACCAAGTAATTGCTTAATAATTTTTGCTATCCCAATCTTCAAGATGATCCTAAAATTTGGAATCGGTCTCATTTGTCTCATTTTCCAGGATTTTGTTATTTTTAGTAGCATATCGCCAGATTTTCTTCCCTTTCAAAAAGCATTTCATGACTTGGGACCACAAAACATAGTTAGAACCATTTAAAATGGTCTGAATGAGAGATGTATTATCGCCTTTGTCCATTTTTAGCGAAAACACAGCAAAATATAGAAACTTACTATGGAATAATATAAAGGAAGTACTATTTAGACTCAAAATTAGTCAAAAATAATGCCAAAATGAAAAGATCTCATCGAATTTAGTCAAGATCCAGTCTCGAATCTCAAAAAACAGGTCAAAAAGGCCTTGAACCAGCTAGTCAAAGTGTAAAATCGGTCTGATAATGTCAGCAGGTGACGTAGCAGTATGCTGATATGGCAGATGATGTGACAGATAACATCAGATCTCAGATATACAGAAGGAGGCGCGTGTGTTATCAGGCAGAACCTTATGGTGGCGCGTGTGAACTCCTTTTGATGCGATCTTTGCATTGTTCGATTCGTAATTTCACGAGGAACACGCACGTGTATCGTATGGTCTTATATGAGCTCTTACGAAGGCGACTAAAAGTCGTGAAAGTCACAAAAATATGAAGCCGACGATGGCAGTAAAAAGGACCTTCGATGGAGGTCTGATGACTATCAAAAAACATTCGATGGAGGCACCGATACCATATAAAATTATATAACAGAAGCAAAACGTGTTTATTGAATGTGTAAATAATAAATTACAAAAGAGGTATATATAGCATAAAAAAAACCCTAATCTTAAACCCTAATAGACTGATAAACAGGCCCATGAACTTTGATTATATTAACATTGTGTATGGCAAGTTCTCAACAAACTATGGCATACACAAAATCAAGGAAGTCATATGCTTTATGTGCCTTATTTGATTTCTATCTTGATTTTCTCTCTGCTATCTCTTTAATTGTGTTGTTATTTGGTAAGATTATAATTATCTGCAGTAGAAATTTTCTATACTTTCTAATACAATAGATATGCTATAAGAAGCTACAACCGAGCGAACCCGTCTAGAGGCCCACCCTTTTGTGACAATGAGGTTGTGATCAAACATTAGCAAATAATTGATAATTTTTGGCATCAAGACCTATTTGTCTAACTGCTGCAACTGCTGCTATAACGCCCAAGGCACTGAAAGTCACGGCTATTGCAGTATTTAGCCAAAAGATCGGACTCCGCTTTGATGGCCTGAAAGTCAGGTTGAAGAATATAGCTGGGAGCACAAAGTCGAGAGGCATGAATCCGAAAGATCCTATGACCGCATTGATGTCCCCAAAGAATGGAATCATTGCTGCAATAGTAGTTGCAATAATGACTGAAAATGATCGAGATATCAACCTCGGGACAACATTGCGTGCAGCGAACTCACTGCTCTTTGGGTCCGCAAATGTTCGTTCTAGCACTTCATTTGTTGGCTGCAAGTACACCTGTACCCACAATATAGATGACTAACAGGTAAGTATTTGATTGTCAAAATGGTACGTGTGTCGTGTGCACGTGCATTAGACCATAAATTAATATCATAGTGAGGGATTTGGATTTGATGAAATTAAGAATGGATATTGAAATATTTGTCAAACTTAGGCCCTATTTGACATTATACGAAAATATTGCATTGAGTGTATAGCATACAATTGCATTTTACAACACAAGTAAAGATGAGAGGTGCTATTTCCACAACAAAAATTTAGTTCCACACTGGCATCTCACATTTTGTACCAATTTTATTTTATGTTTTGACTTAAATAGTGGGACTTTGTTGCACAATTAGTAGTTTTTGTTGTGGAAATAATAATCTCTTAAAGATTTTGAAGGTCATTGAAATGTAACTCTACTATAATTTTCCTATAAACTTGACAAATGACCAATCCACTCTTACCTTCACCAAATACAGCTATGTTATTGAGAAGCTACTTACCACAGCAACAGCTGATAGTTGGAGGACGGTGAAGAAATTGGTCATAAAAAGGAACCACTTCGGCACCAAAGGATTACCACCGTCTAAGAAGTTGGTAAGAATTTGACCTTCGGCTTGGTTGCCAAAGGCCCAATATCCAGAAATGGCTACACTGAAAAAAGTAACTGTAACTACTGCATAGCAAACACATAGTCCCTTGAACATCTTCCCCTTCACTGGGGGCGCCAATGTTGCCTATAATCATAATTAATTTTAAATTAAGTTGGGCTGTCTTAGTTAGACTAATTTTTTAAGCTGAAAACTACACTGCGTACCTGAATCTCCGGAATAATACCATTCCCGTATGTTGTGGCAATGATGGCCATTGCATTGAAAATTCCAAAAATGCGAGTTTCTTTATTGCTGCTCAAGGAATAGTCCTTTGTCGGACCCTTGGATGTATTTCCTGAGGAAAAACTCATCAGTGCTTCATTAAATATCTTTTATTTGGCTACATATTTGAGAGAGAAAAAAAATAAAAAAAAGGATAATACCAGTTTGACCCTTCAAGTTTCTTCCATTTGCCAGTTGAGACCCTCATGTATCACAATATGCATTTTAGGCCCCCAAGTTCTTTTAAGTTACTCAAACAGATCCTCCCACTAACTTTTGACTAGAATACCCTCCGGCCACGTGAATATTTTAATATGTATGATTGTCTTAAATACGGGTTTTGACATGCAAAACTCATATTATTACAATAATAACTTTTAATTCACCCGATATATTAAATACATAATCTTTTCAATGCTAAATGTTTTTCATTGTAGGAATATTGACAATAAGTGCAGATTTTTTTTTATTTGTTTTTTTTTTAAAGCTCTAAAATAGGTCGTGTTATTATGATCAGCAGCCACTAAGGAAACAATATGTTGAGAAAGCGTGTTGAGAGTGCCAAAAAACCTCCTACTTCTACGGACTTGAGCTTGATCCTCTAGAGCATCAGCAACCATATTTCCTTGTTAGTAAACATGTTAAATGTCATGTTTGGTGGACTATGATAGATTAAATTTAAGTTCAAAAAATTGAGTTTGCAGCTTAAATCCAACTTTAACAAAAACTTAAAGTTAGATTTAAGCTGCAAACCACAAGTTGAAAATAGCTACCAAACAAGCCCTAAGTACCCCACAGCCGGTCGCACAACCATTAATGCAAGAGCCATCTACATTAAACTTAACAACATAATTTCCCCGACACATAAAATACTTATATGTTATTCTTGTCTTATTATGATTTTTATACATCAAACTTGTATTTAATTCAGTCAAATAGACTCAAAACACGTGCCCGGAGCATATAGGTATTCCTGTCAAAAGTTACAGGAAGGATCTGCATGGCAAACTTAAATAAACTTGGGGGTCTAAAATCCGGATTTTGGTACGTGGGGGTCTCAAGTGGAACAAATGTAAAACTTGGAGGGTCATAAGTGCTGTTAGCCCCAAAAAGGATAACAGCACAAATAAAAATAAAAAAAAATCATCTAATTTCGAAAATAAAAATAAATTCTAATCACAAAATGAACTTGTATCTAAATAAAATTTTACCTATGTAAATAGAACCAGCAGTGGCACACGCACTGTAGGCGAGGGAGAGTCCTAAAGAAACCAAGTTGATGTGCCTAAGTGAGTGGAAAGATGGGATTTGAGCTAAAATCAACATCAGACTTCCGAATATAATTACAAATTCGTAAAGCTTCATCGTCCCACTTGGTCTTGACAACAAGTAGATTGCCTGAAAATATTGATAATTAGAGTGACTCCAACGCAATTTAATAATGGAAGCTTTTTTCTGACACTATTATACAGTTAAACACCCTGATATTTATGCTAATTTGTTAAAATAAAAGAAACAATTTAATTTTTCTTATTTTAATGTTTTTCAAATATTGGAAATGAGGGTGGAGAGTTTGGAAGAGGGCTGACCTTCAAGCATTGTCCTCCAAGAAGAGTACAACCAATAACAGCACCATAGCAAACCATGAATTGAATCGGACCCACAAAATATTTACCCCATCTTGGTCCTGCCAATGACACTATGTTACAGATCTACCCATTTACAGAAACTGATTAAGAAAAGTTAATAGCACTAAAAATAATAGCCCCTCCCACGTACATCTGGGTTTAGGACATTTACCTGCCAAATGGTAGGGTTGCGAAAAAGCTCTAAGTTGCTTACTTATTACAAAAGCAAAATTGATGTTTATACAAAATCTTCTCACACGTGATCATGACTTTCATTTAATATTTATGTGAGGAGGAATTTGCAAAAATATCAATTTTACTTGTAAAAATATCATTTCGATAAATATTTATTCTGTGCAAGGTCAATCTTTAAGTAGTTCTATGTAACTTGTTGAAATATTAAGTCCTTATGATACTTATAAACTTTACTTACTTTTTGTTTTATATAAGTCATTCATTCTCTAATCTTATAAACTCTAATTACTTTTTATGATTTAAATGTTTATTATAAATTTCGATAAAATAATTAGCTTAAGAGTAATTTGAGGTTCTTATAGATTATTGTTTTAAAAAAAAAATTACTATAATTAAATGCTTTTTGTTTTTTACCTGCAAACTTATTTTCAAACAAGTGGAGCCCTTGTAATAAAATTCAAGTCGACTAACCATTGGCAGCCAATAAGAGCCACAACATTCTCAATTAAAGTAGTGGCGTGAGCGGAAGGCAACAACAATTCAACCTTCATAGTTCGATTGTAATTTGATTTTGACTTTTGACAAAAATAAAAAGAACTATTTCTTGGAGTTCAACCTAGTTATGTGGACTATGAGTACTCCTTATTCCTCCCAAAATTATTATGTTTTAATATAATTTTATCGAATTATATTAATGGATTAATTAATTATATAGACTTTCAATCATTAGGAAAACTTTACTAGCAATGGACAATTTAACTGGCTGCCAAATTTAGAAACTATGTGTTGACGTATTATAGGTGCCGAGTGGAGATGGTAGCATCTAAATCTGTGACTATCACCCGGCCACTAACATCAATATTTATGGCACATACCTACTAGTTACAACTTACAAGTATTTTATGTGGGTTAAATGCATAATTATTTATTATATTATATATATATTTTTTAAAAATATATTATTGTATTAATTTATTAATTTATTCTTTTTAATATATAAATTTATCGTTGTATATTTTTAGTAAATTCATTATTATATTATATTTTATTTACAAATTCATCATTTTATCATATATTTTTTGTATAAACAGTCTTTTTAAATTAACAAATAAAATGAGCGATTGTTAAAAATATATGGTACAATTATTAATTTATAAAAAAATTAGTATAATAATATATTTATAAAAAAAAATTATAATATAATAAATAATTATGCATTTAATCTTATTTTATAATGAGATATAATGATTCGTCGCCACAATAGTGGGCTATTTAGCAGACGTAATTACTCTTAGCAAGTTTTCTTTCTCTCTCTCTCTCTCTCTCTCTCTGTATATAAGTATATCTCTCCCTCCCTCTTTCTCTCTCTCTCTCTCTATATATATATATGACAGGAAATAAAACTCGTACAGTCGAGTGCTCTGAAACAGTATTTTAATGAGTTGATTGGTTTTTAAATAATTATTAAAAAAAATTTAATATGATATCTTTTAATTTTAAATATTTTTTCTTTATTAAATAAATCTACGTAATAAGTTTTACAACTTAAAAAAAAAATAAAATAGAATTCCCATTTATGGAAAACAGAGTGGAGTGTCATTTCGAAACCGTGTGCCTCGGCTTGTGGGTTGAATAGGAGATATATGGGAAGATAGCACGTTAAACATGTTCCGGGTCATAATTTTGCTCTGACTGACCGCTGGCGACACCTCCTCCCCAGAATTACGCACAATTAATTATTGGCCATATCTTTTGGAAACAAGAGATCATGGTAACGTGCAAGTCACGTGAGCGAGGGCCAAAGTTCTGCTTTGGTCCACCACCGGAAAGGGTTTGGATTCCGTTGATCTACGCCCAAACTTTAAATCTTCTATTACATTATCTAACATATATTTAGGGATGTACAAAAAATTTGAATATCGATGTTTGAATTATGATTGATTTAATTAAAATTTAATTAAAAGTCAGATCGATTAAGATCGAAGCAGACATTTAAAAAACTAAAAATGTTCAACATGCTACTATATTAGGAGAAATACCAATTTGGTCCGAACCAATTTTTGAACCGGTCCCGATTAAATATTGGTCTGGGTCTAGGCATGGCATGAGCCCAAATCAGTCGTCTGCATAAATACCAAGTATTATAAAAAATTACTCTTTTATTTTAATAATATTTTTAAAAATTACTAAATATTATAAAAAAAAAATAAGTTTATATTATATAAATTATTAACTACATAAAATAAATAACTTTATAACTATATATATAACATAATTATATAACTAATTATATAAAATAATTAATTTAACTAACTTAATAAAAGTATAACCATGAATTATTAACTTAATAAAAATATTCTGAAAATTATATAAAAAAATAATTTTAAATAATTTTATAAATTGTAAAAAAAATAATTTAAAAAATTAAAAAAAACTCAGTTGATGACCGGTAGTCCTCATCGGACCTCACTTTTTGATACATAATCGGATCCGACCTGATCAACTCAAAAAACAGAATAAAAACAGGCATAGGTCAAGACCTACCGAGCCAATCTTTTTATACATCTCTACGCATATATGTTGTGAATGTATAATAGATTTAAATTCAATGTATACACGAACTTGTTTTCATGAACAATA
>JAUMHB010067399.1:2904-13718 GCA_032359685.1 Pittosporum tobira | reverse complement strand
CCCCGCAAGCCAAAAATTCTTTAATCAATTGGACCGACTCAAATTCTACTGTTTTCTATCCAACTGGTGTTTTATTTTTTAAATTTTATTTTGTGTAATTGATATGTTAGGGACTGGGAACAGTGCACAGACTGGACAGCAAAGTAGGGAAGGAGGCTGGGCACTCCCTTCAACTGAGGGCCAACATCTATCAGGTAGCGTGAAACCAGACGAGGGAGACATGGCAGGTTATAATCCGCCACGACATTATGGGAGGATGAGGGTCAGTAGCGGAGAGAGCACCAGTTCTTCTCGAGGTAGATCAAAGGCTGGCCCACACTATTAACATGGATCATGTTAGGATCCTCGTGATGATGGTGTGCTAGAACTTATATCTCGACTTCAAATAATGTAGTATTACCCTGTATTGTAAAATACTACTGTCTTGTTAGTTAAATACTAGTAGAAAAGAAAGACTATCGGGATGGAAGGAGGGTTAACATTGGGAGTGTATAATCCAGTTTTGCTGTTAGATGTTTACATATATGGATCTTGAAAGCACCTTACAGTTTGATTATGCTATTATTATGATGAGATAGAATGTTTGGCATGATTGGGTAGCTGTTCATAGTTCCTTTCCTGGTGTGGTCAACTTGGTCCAGTACCTTGCTATCTGTACGGTCTGAGTGGTCTTAATGGTTAAGTTGGGGGATACTCATACAGAAAGTTTACCATTATTATATGCTAAGTAGGTTGTTATCATGTGGGAGTAGTACCTTTCTCCCCAACTTTCAGGACATATTTGCAGAAGTTAGCAATTTTGTTCCACTATAAATAAATTTTGCACAATTATAAAATCAGTAGTTTTGTTTTATGTAAAAATTTTAATCGAGCACCAATATTTAAAGCTTCAGTTTTTTCGAGGGATCCATTTCTCCGAGTTATTCCTCCATTGCCCGTTGCATTGCGTTCCCGGAGACCCCAACCGCACCTGTGGTTAACGGTAGATTGTTATGGAAGTGTTTAATGGCTATAAATAATTTTTTAAAAAATTTGAAAAAATAAGGTGACATCGTCTTGTCTTCACCTCTGATTCAGTTCCGGTCATGTATTCCAAGGCTGGAGGTGGCATTTCCGTAAAACGTACCATTGATTTCGCGTCCAAGAATGGAGGTATCCTTCCATGGTTTGTACACCACCTTCCATATCAGGTCAACGCTGCCATCTAAGTTGGCTCTCTGTGTCATCTCTTCCGTTATCTCCCTGAGAATTTTTGCCTTTTCTGATCCATCCGTAGCTTTCTTGTACTGTGATTCAAATCAAGTGACGTTAGGAGGGAGCGAAGCTTACTACATTAGTCTATGTTTGTCGTAACTTATTTCAAAATTATTTTAAAAATTATTTTATTAGTTTAAATAAGTTATAAATTAAAAAAAAAAGATGTAATTATTGATCAATTTTATATGTCCATCAAATGTTTGTTGTACTCAATTTCTTGGTTATTTCAAGTAAGCTGAACTAATCATTCTTAAAATATTTTATTTTTAAAAATAACCTATAAGCTTATCAAATAATCCGAGACAAATTGAATAATTTCATGTTCAAACTCGACGAAGCATATAAGGCTCCAGAAAAGAAAGAAGTTCTATCGTTTACATATGGTTAAAAGCTTTTAATCATATAATTTATTGGATAAATCAAAAACAGTCGTAGGCAATTACTGTGCTGCATCTTATATCAAGCTTCCATTACAGGTTTATTTATCTTCTTATATGATTAGCTCAATTACAATAGGGAAGAGATGCACAACAACAGCCACAGCTGAAGAATGTAGTCGCCTAGATGGCTAAATCTCTCACCGTCCATAAAAGTATTAGATGGGCGAAATCACCTTTCCTGACGGGTTTATTATTCACCTACAAGGTTTTATACTCCCTCATTCACTCTAACCTTTGGAGAAAGTTAATTTTTTTAAATTTTTGGGTGTTCTATCTAACGACAGACGACGAGAGATTTGATGACTACGTAAATCCGTAGCGTCCGTAGATCAAGCCCCATTACAATATAGCTCCAGCCATAAACCGAAAGAATCCAAGAGAACTTTGTCCAAGTTATCTTAACTAAGAAAATCAAAAATAGAAGACAAGGGAGGTGCAAAAATGCCGTATAAATAAGTGCTTTAGCATTTTTCAGAAAGACAAAATCGCGTTTTTTGAGTCCTAATAAAGCGAATTAAAATCAAATGCTCAGAAATAACTTCGTGAAATAACAAACACGTACACTATGCCACATGGAAAACAGATTTGCATCTCGTTGATTAATGGCAGGATCCGTCTGTGTGTTTGGATTAGCGGCGGGATCAAGATCCTGATAGAGATTGGCCTGTTCTTCACTCCGACCATCCACCACGTCATGTCCTCTATAGTAAGTTTTGAAATTGGATTTCCCTTCCTTCACCTGAAAAAATATGTATGCATTTTTCATCAAACCAAAATTGAGAATTGACTTTGATATTTCACCGAATAAATTGATATTTCACCCATTGGTACCATATTCAAAGCTTAAACTCTTAAAAGGACAAATTCATACTATTATTTAAAAAAGTGGGACCAACGGGTAGAAGTATTAATTTCAAATCTTGTATACATAGAAAAAAGAACATAGCAAAAGCAGAAATGATCAAACTAGAAGTCTAAGAAGTATTGCATGCATGTGCTGATGTTAACTAATCGAAGGTTATTGGAGTAATAAATTTAATTACCTGCTGATGATGCTGATCAGCTACAAGAATAGCCAAGTAGAGAAAAACGCAGAGCAGCTGCCTGATCGTACAGACAAAATCTATGACTTTAATCAATTATATATTAATAACCATGCAAAATCAAGCGAGCTAGAGGGGAGCAATACCAGGACGAGAGTCTTCTAGCCATAATCAGAAGGAAGATTGTGGTTAGGTACTTGGATTAACCGGGGAGAGATCGAGATTAAGAACCCTAATTAACATTAGTAATAAAGATATCATTAAGCCTTAATTGAAGCCTAATCACTCCGGGAATAAATGGAAAGGGAAAGATTTTCGTTTTTAAAAAGGATTTGATTCCTAAACAAATGAAATGTTTCAGAAGTACAAAAAAGTAGTGAGAAGGCAAGTGTATTACAGAAAAAATGTCTACATGTATTCATATGCTTAAAAAATAAAAATGAAAAAAAAACAGTGTATATAATTTTACAGTTGGTCACGCATAGGGTTATAAATTGAGTTATACAGTTCGGTTTTGATTTAAATTCATTTGTCTAAAAGTTTGACTCGAACTTAATTTGACAATATTAATTAATAGAATGTTGGCACATTTTAAAGTTCATGTAATAATTTGAACACTTAAATTATATATTTTTTATATTGATATTCGATGAAACTCTTTTAAAAATTTTAAATTATTTGAATTGAATTCGTAATTGGACTTGAGTCAAATATGAATCGGTAAATATTCAATTTGATTAGACTTGTTTACCCTTTACACCCCAAAGCCATGCGTGAGCAAACGACCTCGTTACCAACACCGTAAGTCCCTAATTATATTTCACTGCTTCATTTTAGTGGATAATTAAAATCAGAAAATTTTCAATAATTTTCAGTTGATTCCAACCCATTAGGGCTTGCTTGGTAAGAATATTTTCAACTTACTAAACCATAGTTTGCAACGTAAATTTAATTTTAAATTTTTATTAAAATTAAATTTAAATTATAAATTTAAATTTTTAAATTTTGATTTAATTTATCCAACATAATTTTTTTTATTGCTGTTACTAACCGAACAGGTAGCCATTAGGTACAAGGCAAGTTACACCCATTCTATTCGGCCTTTGGGCTTGAGTGAAAAATGTCCAAGTTTTGCTAGATATTTTTTTTGTACCCATTAATAGTCCAGTAGATATGCGGATTAGGCCGCCCACCAGTCTGGGCCATCAGGATCTAGAATTAAGGCCCGTAACTTATTTATCTTTCATTCGCATGCTTGTAAAGTTGTAATATTTGTGGGTGGCTAATAAAAATCAGAAAATCGAAAAATTCAGAATCAATGAAGTTGTGCCCAAACTGCCAAATAAATTAATTAACAAAATTTCCCTAATTATTTGACGGTGTGAAGTGGTTTTAGCATTTCTTTCTCAGCAACTAGGTTTGGATTTGATTGATCGGTTGAATCGGATAGAAATGGCGGCAATCAGAGCAACAACCAACATGATCGTCAGGCACATCTTCCGTCCATCTCTGTCCCCGTCATATGTTCCCATTTTTCATATAACGTTGGCGAGGATGATCAGCTACGGCCCAGTCGTCCGGTGCGCCGCCGGAGACGTGGGCGGAGGAGGGCGGAAAAAGGCGTCGGCGCGGCTGTCGCAGGTTAACCAGCTCGTACGTGAAGCTCAGGAACGAGCTCTCTCCGCTGGCAACGAACCCATCCCTAAAATCACTATAGGTATACTTTATTTTAAGCATAGGGCATTATTGCCTTACATGTTGATGTTCAATTTAAACAAATTGCTTCTTAACTATCAATTGTATGAACTCATAAAAGTGTGATACTTGTTTAAGTACTTCAGTAAAATGTCAAAAAGGGTAAATATTGGTATGAGTGATTTTTCAAAAGTTGAATCTCATTTTAGGTTGGGGTGTTTAATTTCAAAGGTTGAATTTGAAACCACGTATTGGACCCAAATGCGTCGGGCCTTTGGGAATTCTTCAAGCTTTAGCAGATGGTACAAAATTACTTTTCAAAGAGAATCTTCTGCCATTGAGAGGAGATGCTCGTTTATTCAGTAAGTCTATTGGATATGGTTTATACTTATAACTAATGCAAGAATTTTTTTTTTTATCGTTCAGACCATGTCGCCGTTAGCTTTGCTAGAAGTGGTGGTCCTGGAGGTCAAAATGTCAATAAAGGTTTGTGAAATCCGTCTTCTAAATAAATTCAGGAATTGCTTGAGACTTTCAGTGGTGATTTAAGGTTTTTGATTTTTCCTATTTTATCTTCTATTTACAGTAAACACCAAAGTGGATATGCGGTTTAATGTTAAAGATGCACACTGGTTAAGTGACAGGGTCAGGGAGAGGATTATGCAAATGGTTAGTTACTGCTGTTTCTTGTCATGTTTTCACATTAAGAATCTGATGTATGATTGTCTGTTTGGGACTTGAGAGAATGGGGAGTAATTTACCTATCTTAGGTTTTAGGGCATATTCTAACCATTAGTGCACCCTCTAGAAGGCTCAGAATGGTTGCTCTATTCTGAAAGCAATGACTTATGACACTGAAAAATGACTAATATGTGCTCTTATATACTCCATCTTTTTGTGTCATTGTTCTATGTAGATAAGGTTTCTAGAGATGATTTAGCATGCTGCCTTGTTGGTTAACTATTATTATATGGAAATATGATTGTGATTGTTCTTAGTTTGAATAGTACTAATTATTTGATCTGCAGTTCTGCCCTAATGCAAGCTACTCATTTTAACCCCTACTATCGTTCTTTCAATATGTAATGCGTCAATTTGCCCCTTCTAATTCTAATTGTTTATTGTCAATTATAGTATTTGTTTAGCATACAGATATATGGCTCTGACTCTGTCTACTTTTGTGAATGCGTGATTGCACTTTAGTTGATAATGCTATATTAGTTATTCATGCCGTACCATACTACCATGACAATCATCTGTCAACATGTTTTTCTTTTATTTTTTCTTGAACTTGTAAGTTGGGGCTAGAACTCGTTTCCGATCGTGTGATCAACAAACTGTAGTATTTGGACTGTGTCAAGTAACAAATCATCTTGATATTCAATTTTTTTGATGTTGTGAATAGGAAAAGAATCGGATTAACAAAGATGGGGAGATTGTGATTTCTTCGACAAAGACTAGAACACAGAAGTAAACTTCTGCTCTCTTCTTTTTGTTCTACAGTCTTTCTTTAAATGTGTTGAGAAGGCAATTGGTTACATGCTTACCTTCTTCTTCAGGGGTAACATTGAAGATGCTTTGGGTAAATTACAGGTACGAATAATATTATAAACTCAAGGTATTAGAAAAGTAGCATATGTGCTTTATATATTTTTGTAAAACATGACATTAATGCCATCATCATGCACAAAATTGTAAAGCGATCTGAGTGACATATGAGTGACATGTCTAATATGTATGCCAATTAGCTGCATCATGTTCACTCCTTGTGATGCCCATTATTTTACTAATTAATTTCTGCTAGTGCATACTTGTCTGATTATTATTGTTATTATTTATTTAACTTCCTTAGAATTGATAAAACAGGCTATTATCGATGCCGCTTCCTATGTCCCGCCACCTCCTTCTGAAGAGCAAATTAAGAAAATTGCCAAAATGTAGGAGTTCTCATTCTAGTCTTGGTGCATATTTCTTTGCCTAACTTTTGAAAACATTAATTGAAACTATTATGAAGGGATGCAATTGATTTAGACTTACAATTTATTTTTATCCAAAGGGCCGCCATCGGAGAGCAAAAAAGGCTGCAGAGCAAGAAGGTTCTTTCCCAAAAGAAAGCTTTCAGAAGAGGCCGAGACAGTTGGGACTGAGTTAACCAGAGCATAAGCTTTATTATCCTGACTGTTTCTACTCAACATAATGTGCAACCTTCTAGATCATCGACTTGCCTATTATAGTTTACCTCAACTTGATATGGCAAAGCAGTGGACAACTGATCTAGTGATTTAGGACATCAGAATTTGGGAAGGAGGAAACCGACTTGCCAAAATTGTTACAAGCTTACTCCTGAATTGTTGGGCAACAAGTGGGAAATTCAGAAATTTGTTTCTTAGAACTACATAAGTGCTTTTTTATGTCCATCAGGTAGCCAAAATTCTTGTAGAGCGTACACCTAATGTTTTACTATATCATATCAGAATGGCTCAAGTTCTGCTGTACTATGAAATTTCTTGCTGTTGGCCAGTGTATATATGAATACCCTTGCTTTTTATGGTTACTATACCAGGAAATTCTGTAGCACTGAAAAATCTTGTAGGGTGTACTATCTAATGTTTTACTCTTATCACTTTTAGATGTTTTAAAATTAGAGGAACAACTATAAAGCGACATGAATTTCTAACTTATCATTGATATATTTTAAATTCGATTGAGTAATATTATGTCATTAATACTATATTTTTAGTTAATGTTAGATTATATGCTTGGAAAATTTAAATCTTGTGTGTAATTTTGGAAGTAAGGGAATGTTTCACATTGTAATATGTTTTACTCTCTAGGTCTCTAATTCCGAAGCGGAGGGTGGTATTTCACTTCCTAATGTGTTCCTACCTCCCTTCCGAAAGTGGAGATGACACTTCATTTTATTGAGATTTCTCGAATCGACAAAAAAAAAAAAAAATCATAAAGCAGGAAACAGATGGAGTACGACGTTTTCGTGCTCTTTCAATTATATGCTACAACGATATGGGAAGCCAATAGTTCATGTCTACGCTAGTAGTTCATGCTCTGAGTCGAAAATTAATTCAATTTAAAATTCTCAATTATTTTTTTTTATTGAGAAATTGTTATTTTTCACGAGAATAAATTATTAGTTGCACAAGCCTCTAACTTGGGGTGTGCTCGTGCATTTACCGTACCATCAGTGTGAAAGAAGACCTTTAAGAAACTAACAACCTTGCTCGCGGAAATGCAATCCTAAAATTGAAATTTACCCAAGAAAACATGATTTCATTAATATGTATATGCGAATCATTAACTAGTTAATGTTTTTACTAAACTGAACAAAATTTCATTTCCTAATTACAAGTTCTTCACCAGATTTCCTATCAATATGCTTAATCCACCTGCTCTCACCTTTTGAACCCGAACGCAAGCCTTTCACCCCACTAGTGGCCCCGACATGCGCAATATCAAGCCCCTTCCCTACCGGCAAAATCACCGAGCGAACGAGCCGCCGTGAGCCACCATCAACAACTCCCCGCCACCTGGACTCGGATCCACCTCTTGCGCTGCTAACGTTCTTGCACACTAAAACTGCGCCCCTGTTGCCTAACTTAGCCACCCTCAATATTTTCGCCAGCTCATCGTTTCTACAATTCACCACTAGAAAATCTATACCTACCAACTCCATAAACGCTTCCTCCGGCAACCCTACGAGAACTTCCGGCGACATTCCGGCCTTTTTCATGACTTGGATATACTCGGATCGTGATAGATCATCTGGGACGATACACACGTGTCGTCCACGTGTGTGTCGGCTTGCGATGGCGAGGCCAATGCTTGTTGATGTATTTCCGCCACGTGACCATGTTTCTACTATCAAGTTAGCATTCCACCCTCCTGCCATGGCTGAAATTAGCTCTGCTACTCCTGATTCTTGGAAAAGTTCACACTGTATGTATAAATTAAATTTAAATTAAAAATTATTGCCATAACGTGAAAATATTGCAGCATCCAACTCAGAAACAATTGCTTATTAAGTCATAACTCATAGGCCTTAGAATGTCCGATATAGGGCTTCTAAATCTCCGAAGAAAAAAAAAAACCGAAACATTTAACAGAATCTTTGAACTTGAAGGTTGTTAAGTGCTTACGGATTTAACGGTGTCGATATAAGCTTTGGAAGCCGTCTCCGGTGACCAAACTAGCTTCATTTCTTCTTCTAGATTTTCTGGTTTTGAGTTATTGAATATAATGGTAAAACGATGAGGAAGATAGGGTTTTAAATGAAGGAAAATGTGGGCTTGAAGAAATAATAAGGGGTGCCCATGTCAGCCTTTGACTTTTGAATCCGCGCAATTCCAACGTGCAGCGAGGATTGGGATTAGATTTAGAAATCAACGGATTAGGATTAATGGGTCTGGGTAAAAGGTCAACAGACAGCTCTTATCTGACATTTATTTGGCTAAGAATTACACACCCTTACGTAAGACTCACGTTGGATAGCACAACCGTGTACGCCGTATTACTTCCTCGTTTGGCTTTTTTGCCTTGATTTGGTTTATCTCGGTTATATTATTTTCAGTTTTTGTTCAATATATTATTAAAAAATATTTTTTAATAGTATTATTAAAAAAAAATTGGTCATTTAATTTAAAATATTAAATTTATTATTATTGATTCAAACATAAAACAATAAGACAATTTTCATTATTTGATGAATATATGTAATTTTTGTTAAATTTTCAATGGTTGAAAGTTCATATTAATAATTAACCGTAAAAGTATTTTTAATAATTCTAATATTTTGTAAATTTAATCTATACATCATATATTATATATTAACAATTTTGGATTAAATAAAAATAAATAAATATAAGCACTAGTGCATTTAATGGAAATAGAGAGAAATATAATAAAGAAAAACCAATTCTGTTTGTATTTTACTGCTTTGTCTAAACTCTAAAGACAACAACTCGATCCACCTCTAATTTTATTCTTCCTTGTTCTAATAATAAAATCATAATTATTAAGTTACTCAAATTAAGAAAATTCTCACTTGATGAGAAATAAAAATTCTATGTTATTTAAAATTTGAATAATTCCACGTAAATAATTTTTTTTTAATAAATTTAAACTACATGATTTCATTAATAACCGTTTTATGACATTCTTTTCAGAATATTTTTTGTTTTGGATTTTGTGACTTCATTTTTAGGTGCGAGTAATTAATTATGTAAATTATTATTTTCACAAAAAAAAAATTTATTATAGGGTTACATAATAATTACCACAATGAGATCTTGACTTCTCTCAAACAAAGAACAAAGGTTATTATAGGGTTGGTCAGAGTCATAGCATGCTACTACGGCATTCCAAACGTGCCCGACCAAAAAATAGAACAAGAATATATGGCCGTCTACTGTTGACCAACTCTACTACAGCCAAACCGCCAGGTGAAGCCCGCCAACCGGCAACACAACACAGAAATACGTACCTTGCATTTGGTTTTATATTTATTAAATAATAAAAATAAAATAAAATTTTATATTAAAAATATATAATTGAAAAAATAATTTGTTGTTATCATTAAAATTGTAAATATCTCAACACAAAACACGTACGTTCTCTCTTTGTATATTTATAAATTCTTTTCACCAAAAATATAAAAATGTTATTAATTTTCAAAATGAGATCCCGATAGATATATCAAATTGTATACGGTAACATCACTATTTAACAAAATAATGTCATTTTATCTATTTTTTTTTATATTTTGTAGAAGTACATCGTTTTACTATATGCTTTATATTACGATATATACATCATATTATTTTTACTTTTTTCCCTTTTAACTTATCATATTTAAATTAATTATAAAAACATTTGATAGTAGTCAATATAATTGTGAAAGTCTTGAAAAACTTATAAAATAATATTACCTAAAAACATTTTTTTTCTAAATCCAAATATATTTATGTTAATTTGATTTTAAAAATATTTAAAGTTGACGTTTTAAATTCAAGAAACTCTTATATTTTAAAACGGATATAATACCACATATATAACTATGCCGTCAATTATTTTTTCATACTGTTCTAAATTATTAGAGCATGATTGTTTACGAAAAATTATTTTACTCCCTTCGTCTTAAAATAAATCCTCAATTTTGACTTTTTTTTGGTCAAAGTTACAATTTTAAAATTAGAAATTATGCATATAAATACATATATTTCTTAAGTTACAAGAAGTTAGAGTTTGTAGTAAATTGTGTATAATTACTTATGGTTATATTCACTCTATTCTAATTCTGAAAAATGTCAATTTGACTTAAACAGGTTAAATTGGGCAGTTAATTTGGGAAGAGAGAGTAGAAGATTTT
>JAUMHB010067387.1:6622-25202 GCA_032359685.1 Pittosporum tobira | reverse complement strand
TATATATATATATATATATATAATTTATTTTATTTTTCATATTTTATGAGTTTGAAAAACTAAAAACAATGTCATTCATTAGATTTAGTTAATTTATTCATAAATAATACAAACTATTTATCTATACCTCTTCTTCTCCATTTGACTTCGATAAATTAGGCAAAAAACAAAGAGAAATGAAGTTGAAATGAAGTATTTAATTTAGACTGTTTATGATCAATTTACAAATTTAAGTCATTATACTAAATTTAGAAAAAGAAAAGTCATAACTTGTAATTTTTTTTTATAAATAGTTTGTATTATTCATGAATAATGAGGGAAGACAGAATAATTTAAAGTTCAAAACACGCATTTTAAATTTAATTAATGTTCTAACACACATTTCTAAAATTTAATTTTAGTTATAAGTTAGAACCGGAAAAAAAAGGAAAGCAGAAAAGGTAAATAGATAATTTAATAATTTATGCTATAAAATATATTTTATGCATTGTTTTAAAATAGAATTTATATCAAATTTTATAAATGAGAGCTCATCTTTGTATTTTAGTTTGTCTGACAAAAATTTTGAAAATAAATTAGATGTCATTCATTTGATTTATAACATTTTGTTCTTCTGAACTTAGTATAATAACTTAAATTTATAAATAAATTTTAAAAAATCTAAAAAAAATTGTACACTAAGAAATTTTAATAACGTTAAGTTTATAAATGAATTTTAAAAAGTCTAAAAAAAATTGTACACTAAGAAAATTTAAAATAATGTTAAATTTTAAACACTTATTTTTAAATTTGAATTTAATTTTTTGTTATAAATTAAAGAAAAAAAATAGAAAGAAAGCCAAAATAAATAAATGAATAAATAAAAATAAGGTCTAAACCATTTCCATACTCCTTATTCCTTTTTAAAGTAAGAGAAAGAAATTTAAATAAATGTTCTAACACTCATTTCTGAATTTTTATTTTAGTTATAAGTTAGAACCAAAAAAAAAAAAAAAAAAGGAAAGCAGAAAAGTTAAATAGATAATTTAATAATTTATTCTATGACTCATATTTTATGCAATGTTTTAAAATCCAATGACTCATATTTTATGTGATATTTTAAAATCGCATTTATATCAAATTTTATAAATGAGAGCTCATCTTTGTATTTTAGTTTGTCTCACAAAAATTGTGAAAATCAATTAGATGTCATTATAACATTTTCTTCTTTTAAACTTAGCATAATAACTTAAATTTATAAATGAATTTTAAAAAGTAATTATATTTTTTTGTACACTAAGAAAGTGTAAAATAATGTCCAATTCTAAACACCTATTTTTAAATTTGAATTTAATTTTTATTATAAATTAAAGCAAAAAATTTAAAAAAAAAAAAACAAACAAGCGCCAAAATAAAGAAATAAACAAGGAGGAGAGGTCAGGTCTGAAGTCTGAACCATTTCCGTACTCGTATTCCTTTTTTAAGTAAGAGATAAGAGAATGAGGGTCAGAAGTCGAAGAGATCAGTGAGCGAGGCAAAGAGACAAAAAAAAAAAAAAAATCCTAAATCCAGACTTAAAAATGTCAGGTGGTGTATTTCGAAAATGATAAAAAGTAGGAAAAGCATATTACTTGGCTTGGTGGTTCAAAAGAGGGTGAAGCTTCCAAAAGGATAAACAACTTACTGCAGAAAAGGATATACAATTATGGTGATCAAACAAAGACCTGATTGCACAAACAAAGGATAAGTAATTTATGGAACGCAAATATGGGAAGTTCCAGGTGTTTTCTGGGGTAAGAAAATTAAGGAATAATAATTGAATTTTCAAAGATAGTTTAGCAATGGCAAGTCTATCTTCAACGGCTAAAACAAGTGCAAGGATGGTATTTATACCGGGCTGGTTTGCAACGCTGCCCTGTTTTGTTAAACAAACAGGGCAGATTCAGTTGGTTGTCCGTTTACCAAAATTAACTGATTAATAGACCAAGCCGACGACTGATACGTGTGCATATAGAATTAGATATTTACATTTTATTAGTAATATTCGTATACCAACTAGTAATTACTTCTTCAGTCCTTTTAATCCTCTCTCTCTCTCTATTCCAGATCACTAGTTACCATTCTTTCAGATCACAGTGAGTGAGTGAGCAAATAGACCAAAGGCTCCTATCCCCAAATCCAGATTTCACGTTCGTTCTCCCTCAATTTTCATTTCCTATTATATAAACAGGAAAAAAAAAAAAAAACATTATAGCGTATACTAAACATCCTAAACTTCTACATTCCTTATGAAAATGTTTACTTTCCCAATCCATGTCCTTTTGCTGGAAATAGTACAACGCTCCAATCAAGCACAACCAACATAAACACAACAAGGATGAGAAGCATAAAAACAAAGCTACTCAAGATATAAACAAAAGTATAGAACCATGTTATGAGATGGTACTCCTTATTAAAGATGTACACGTCATGAAGTTATAATCCCAAACAGAGAACTTTCCTACTCAACCTTAGAAGCTGAACCCACAAGAAATTTTTACTTGACTTCGTAGTACCAACAACAAACGGGACTATTGGCAAAACCTAACTAGTAACCACAACTCCAAGCCAGCCGATAGCCGCCCAACAAAGCTAACTTACATATGTTGACAATTCAATTCTCAGGTTTATTAGCTCTGCTCTTGTTGCAATAAATCAACCCAGTCTCCTACAAAAATTCAAACTATTTTATCAATTTAACAACCCATCGTAAATTAAAGTCAATTAATGGAGCAATTTTCATCACCCCAGTGGGCTTAATACCTGAGGATCGGGCATGGGCTTATTACGTTTCTCAACGCCATGGCACCGATCTGAAGCTGCAGCCAGAGCTGCTCTTTCCTGAAATGAAAATTTAAGTTAGATCATCTGATATTTTTGAAAATCAACAAGAAGTCTAGAAGTTACGTTAGATTGAGATGAAATTGAAATTGAGAGTACCCGTTGAGAGGGTTTCACCCAGAGGAAGTAGGCTATCGTTCCGGCAACCGCCAAAGCAGCCACCTTGCTTGGACCCCTCAGGCCACCCGTTGAATTTGTAGCCATGGATTTTCTCCAACTGCACGCCATGTAAAGATTGATTGACTTTTGGGTTTTGGGTTTTGGGTTCTGTGTGAGTAGTGAATTAGAAGTGATGGTTTTTATAGGATTTTAAATTGGAAATCCCATTACATTGCTTTGCGTGGTGTCCAAGTTTGTAGATTTCTTCTTGAATGAAGAATTTGAATAATAGTCCTATTTTTTAATATTTACTAGATAAATAAAACGCACTTCGCGCATTATAATTATTACAACTATTTTTATTAAAAATTTTAAAAATATTTTTAGAAAAATATTAATAGATTAAATAATAATTTATAGTTTATAAACAAAAAATTTGTCATTCTTTTAATTTAGCTCATAATTGGGCTGAACCATGTCCATAAGTCTTAGATATTTTTATAGTAAGAAAAATCATATATATTAATTATTTTATATTTATTTCTAAGATAATAAATGAACTCGTCTTAGTTATAATGAGTGGTAATTAAAAATTTCATTCACCTATATGTAAAAAATGAAAATGAAAGTTAGGGACTCAAAAATATGAATGACAAAAAAATAAATAAATTAAAAATTAAAATAAAATGGAACAAAGCACAAAATGACAAACGAAGTTGAACCCGACACAACGCTGTAGCTTGTTGAAAAAAATAAAAATAAAAAATAAAAAAGAGGACAAATTGAGTTGAATCATGTCCATAAGCCTTAGACATTTTTATAGTAAGAGTATAGATTTTGAAACGGAATAAGTATGAAAGTTTTTTAAAAAATCAAAAGGATACATAGTGGTCGGGATTGTGAAAATGAATTAGATGTCATTCATTTAATTTATAACATTTTCTTCTTCTAAACTTAGTATAATAACTTAAATTTATAAATGAATTTTAAAAAGTCTTAAATAAATATTTCTTTTCTACACTAAAAAAGTGTAAAATAACGTTAGATTTTAAATACTCATTTTTAAAATTTAATTTAATTTTTGTTATAAATTAAAACAAAAAATAAAAAGAAATAAAGAAAGCAAGCAAGTAAAAAAAAAAAATTGAAGCCGACAAAAGAAGCTGAGTCGCATCCACCTGTAACTTGCTGACCAGAAAGCCAAAAAAAAAAAAAAGACGACAAACAACCTAGACTGAACCACGTCCATCACTCTTAGACACTTTTATAATAAAAGTATAAATAATGTGAATTATTGTTCTAATAAAATTAATCAGATAGTAATATAGAATAAACTATATACTTTATATTTAATAAAATACTAAGTAATTGGTGCCGTAATTGTAATTTTTTTGATACAATTAATAATTTTTTATACTAGGTTAATTTCATGACATTCAGTTCCCGAATTAATGAAGGAGATAGGCAATTTTCTCAATTGAGCTTATCCACAATTTCAAAAAATATCCTATCAGATTCATGGTGCATATTTCATTTTTATGAAAAGAAATGTCTTCCCAATCTTACGTGTCATCATTATACGTGTCCAGGAGCATTATAGTGATGGACTTGTGGGGATGTGATTTTTGTGTTAAGTTGTATATCCTCTTTGTTTTAAAAAAAAAATTAAATAATTTAAAATATATAAATTAAAAAAATTATAATTAATGAGAGAATAAAATTTATGTGACTTTTTTTACCCTTAAAATTGTTTTAAATTAAAATTTAAAAAAAAAATTATTTTACTCACAAAGAAAAGGGTTGTTTAGTCATTTTATAAGAAAACAAGGAGTTTGGTATTTTATTTTAGGATCAAAAAATCATATATTTAGTTTTTTTTTTCGGAGGGAGAGAGTATTATTATAATTTTTTTATTTTTCATTTAATATTGGTATATAATTAGATAAAATTAATAAGTAAGGTCCAACAAGTAATAAATATATTTTTCCCTTTAATTGTAATTTATTACATTATTAGTAAATAAAAACGACAATAAATTTATACTCCCTCCGTCCCATAAAGAATGAGCTTTGATATCTTTTTTATTGTCACACAAAGAATATTTTAATCTACCACTTTTATTTTATAATTATTTTATTATCCCCACTTTATGCCACGTTAAATTTTTTTTTTCTCTCTCTATCATTTTAAAATACATTTGCAAAGATAATTTTGTCAAAAAAAAATATATTTTTTCTAAAAAATTAATTTTTTTAATTTACTTATTTTTTATATTTTACTCCTCCTAAAACGGAGAGAGTTTTGGCATATTTTAAGGACAGCGGGACGCTCACGGAGTAGTAGTAGTTTGATGTACTGTACATTGACAGGACACTGGGGGAACAATAAAGAATACACGTCAACAGAATCCTATCCAAGCAATCAATCTTCCCTAGATCCAAGGATATACTGCCTCAATTTCATATCTGAGTACTGAACTGCATCATTTCTGACACCGATTCTTTATCCTTTGAATGTTGTGTTCCGACAATTTTCCGACCGTAAAATAGCTACCAAAACAATCAATAAATGTCAGAAACAACATTCCGACAATTTTCCGACTGTAAAATAGCTACCAAAACAATCAATAAATGTCAGAAACAACATTCCGACAATTTTCCGACTATAAAATAGCTACCAAAACAATCGATAAATGTCAGAAAAAATTATTACATGTCATTCTTTCTGCTCAGAATATTCTGAGCCTGGACGTATAACGAACCTATTTCTAAAATGTGAGAAAAATGAAGCAATTTCAACATCTGCATTGTCGGCGAAATTGTTCGGATCAATGAATTTGCGCCAATTTCATCCTTATTTTGAAATTATAAAAATATAATTATCAAATTTATGCAAACAAAAGCTTTATCAGTTGTGCAAATAAATCATCAAACTAGCTACCACGTCTAAAGTCTCACATCACAACAATCTTCTTATTGCCTGCCTCCTTTCTAACTAAAATAACTTTAGCCTCCAAAAGTTAAAAATTCAAATTATTTTTTCTACTTCTAGAATCTTGTTTTCCCAATTTTAGTAGGATTATTTTTTCCGGTGCATTTATTTTAATGTGCTTAATTGATGATGGTGGATTGGCAGCTTATTTTTCGGCGTTAGGTCTTGGAGACTATCAACGGCTTCATCTTAGGTGATTTCGCTTTGAAGACATTCAATTGTCTGCTTCTTCGTTGTCCTTTTATTGAAGATTCAATGGGTCATGTATTATTTATGTTCAACTAAATTTCTTAGATATATTTTGATTGGGTTTCAATTTTATAAATTACTTATCTCAACTTAAAATAATAAGAGTTTTATTATAATTCTCGTTTAAAAAAGTCAATAATATATTTGAATTAAAATTATCATAGAGTTTCGTTCTATTCATGGTTATCAATTTATTTTTTAATTAATATTTGCACCCATTGACCGGATCAAATTAGAGTTTTTTTATTTCTTTAATATAATTTTTTTTTTTTTATCTTGATGGTAATTTTAAAATCTACTTAATAGTCCATCGTTGAAAGTTTTTATAATGTATATTATTTTGATTTTTTTTGTTATTATTGACTTTACTTTTTATCAATTTTCATATCTTATACTTCCTCCATTCTGAAAATATATATCCTTTGCCATATATTCTTCCCTCTATTTTCACATCACGAAATGATTATAGAAAAAGAGACTCGAAATAACTGTGTGCGAAAAATAAATTTATTTTATAACAGAAAGATATTTTAAAATCTACTTAATAGTCCATCGTTGAAAGTTTTTATAATGTATATTATTTTGATCTTTTTTATTATTATTGACTTTACTTTTTATCTATTTTCATAACTTATACGTTCTTTGTCCTGAAAACATATATCCGTTGCCATATATTCGTCCCTCCATTTTCAAATCACGAAATGATTATAAAAAGAGACTCGAAATAATTGTGTGGAAAAAATAAATTTATTTTATAACAGAAAAAACATTTTAAACCCGTTTGTCCGACCTGTGGCTTCAGCGTGGTACCTTTCCACTTTTACAAGTAATTTTTAACCTATGGAATGAAGTAGTAGTCCCTTATTAGATAACAGGGACTATTAAAAATACATGAAATATTCTCAAATTCAATATTATAATTCTACAATTATGGATAATTATATGATTAAAATTACATCTTTTATATCAAAATATATATATTTAAAATTCATAAAATTTATAAAATATGACTCTTTTTACGGAACTGAAATAGTAACCGAAAGGGATAAGGTCCAAACCTGTTGGGGTCTATAACGGATCCTATAATACATAACATGCCATCACCATCACATGACCCGAGCTCCACCCCATTAACACTGCAATGCTAGATAATTGCATGAGAGCAAAATCATTCCCAGAATCGAGTATTGGCTTGAGCACAGTCAATTTTTATCCTGCCCTCCACCAGAGAAATAAAACAAAAAGATCACAAATGGAGGACAAAGACGGAAAAAGAGTAATTATTGTTTTGTTAAAGGAAAGGGTAACTAAAAAGAGTAAATGAATCGAGTTTAGAATCTAAAGTTACAAACAGATATGTTACGTGTTCTTGTGTACAATAAGGTTGTGCACTGTGGTCAAGTGCTCAATTGTTTAATGTTTGGTCACGGGTTAAAATCACTGGAAACATCCTCTTTAAGACTGCGTACAATTGACTCTTCTTAGACCATTGTTATTAGCGGGAACCGTATATACTACGTATGACCTTTTTATCTTTTTTTGGTATCAGTGTACAAACCTCGTGCTAAAAGCAAAAGTCTGGGAGGGTCAGATGAAAATTGAAAGTTTTAGTTGTTTTTTGGCATAAGACCCTCTGACCCTCCCGAAAACTTGCTATTAGCAATGGCAAGTTTATCTTCAATGGCCAAAACAAGTGCAAGGATGGTATTTAAAAACCAGGGTTGTGTACAATAAACCGGCTGAATTGACTGGGAAGAGTATACAGAAAGACATTTTTTTTTCTGTCATACAATATTAGATTAGTAAGCCTTTCTAGGCTCTTATGGTATCCAGAAAAGCGACATAAGGAGCGAGTATAGGTTTTTGACAGTTCATCAATGGCTTCTTCTTCCTCTGAGGTAGAGGGATTTATCATGACTGCAGAATAGAATCTAGAGGACCCTAACTGGAAAATCACTATGAAAACTTGTCCCTTCTATTTTTGAATTACCTGCAACCTTGACATCCCCCGAGCCCCCGCAAACTGACCGGACTTATTTGCACAAAGGTGTTTCGCTGCCCTGTTTTGTTAAACGAACAGGGCAGATTCAGTCATTCGTGGTTTACCAAAATCAATTGATTAATGGACCAAACTGACCGAAACGCATACACATAACTATATACACTTTATTTCTAGTTTACATTTATTACCAATATTTGCATACGAAGTAGTAAATACGTCTAAGATCAACATATTTCCTTTTCCAAACACTGATCTTTTAGGGTGCGCCTGTTTCCGTCAGCCTCACCGGTGACGAATGGCTCCTCACTTCTTCAGTTGTTTTAATCTTCTCTGTCCATCTCGTGACCATTCCTACGTTATCGACCGCCAGCCGGATCACCAGTCAACCCATTCTTTCAGATCACTAAGCAAGCAAAAAGACTAAAGGCTCCTATTCTTAAATCCAGAATCCAGATTCATTCTCCTTCAGTTTTTATTTCCTCTCATACAAAAAGTAAAACCTTAATTTATCCTGTATAGTATATACAACACCACATCTTAAATTTATCCATTTCTTATGAAAATGTTCACTTTCTCAATCCATGTCCTTTTGCAGGAAAAATTGTTTTGATCAGTAACACTTCAATCAAAGGCAACCCACATACACACAACAAAGATAAGAAGCATAAAAACAAAGCTACTCAAGATATAAATGATAGTACAGAACCATGTTTCCAGATATACTCATTAAAAATGTGCATGTCAACTGAGAACTTTTCTACACAACAATAGAAACAGAACCCACAATTTTTTTTTTTTGGATTTCATTGTATCTCAACTACAAACAGGTATATGTTGATTAAGTCTAATTATAATGGCAAGTTCGATGTATTGATAAAACCTAACTAGTCACCCAACAACTCCAAGGCAGTCGGTGGCCGCCCCAGCAAAGCTTACATAACTTAGCCATTCATTCGTCCGGTTTATTAATCCTGTTCTTCTTGCCATAAATTAACCCAGTTTCCTACAAAAATCCAAATCATTTTAACAATTTAACAACCGCATCTTAAATTAAATTCAATTCGTATATAAAGATACAATTTTTACCCCCCATGGGCTTGATACCTGAGGATCAGGAATAGGCTTACGTTTCTCGATGTAACGGTACGGATCCGAAGCTGCAGCCAGAGCCGCTCTCTCCTGAAATGAAAAATTAGTTTAGATCAAAAGATTTATATAAAAATCAAGAATAATCCTATAAATTGGGTAAGATGAAACTCAAAGTACCTGCTGTTCTCGCTTGAGATCTTGAGATGGTTTCACCCAAAGGAAGTATGCAATGGTTCCGGCGACGGCCCAGGCGGCGAAGTTGCTTGGACCCCTCAGGCCGCCCATCGAATTGGCAATAAACGATCGAACATTTCCCATTGATCTTCTCCGACTGCTCGCCATGGAAAGATTGATTGATTTGGGTTTTGGGTACTGTATGAGTGGCGAACTAGAAGGGGTGGTTTTATAGGATTTTAAATCGAAAATCACATTCATTAATTGCGTGGTGTCCAAACTTGTGGACGATTTCTTGAATGAAGAATTTGGGAAAGTAGTAGTTCGTAAAACTGGTTTGGAAAGTACCAAAAAAAAAAAAAAAGAGATAAGTACCAAAAAAAAAATAAAATAAAACTGGTTTGGAAACCACTCAGGGAGTGATACCTACGTCTCTCTCTATCTCTCTCACTCTCTCTTGTTTGACCAACATTAACAATTTATTTAACTGATAATTGTCAATAATATTGAATAAATTTAAATTATTAGATAAAATTTTAAATATTAAAAATTAAAATAATTCATTATAATTTTACACTCAAATTATATATATAAATATATAACACATGTGTGTGTAAACAAACTATCTATTTTTTTATTTAACAAAGTACTATGTAACTGGTACAGTAACTTTATTTAGTTAACACTAATCAAGTACTCCTAAATAGTTTTAAATTTTAAGAAAAATATTATAATTGATTTTTTCACAAGTATAAGTTATATTTTCAAAAATTCCTTATCAAGTAAATATTAAATGGGTCACGTATTAATGTTAAAAATTATCTTGTATAAAATAATAATTTTCATTATAATTGATTTCCTGACCCCACAACTATCAGTAATTTAATTTTTTTTTAATAATTTCTCCCCTCTTTTATGATTTATCAATAGAGGTTGAGTCTTATTCTTTTTTGGGTCACTTTAAGGGTCATTGCGGGACACTTATTTTTCATTTTTCCAGTCTTTAGTTATCCTATTTCCATTCAGTTATTATTTATTGGTATCATTTTTTTTTTTCGCTACAATTAAGAATTTTTTAAATTAAATAAATCTCATGACATTTAATTCCTGATTTAATGGAGAACATGGACGTCCACAATCTCAAAAAGTAGTATCACATCGGATTAAGGGTCTGTTTGTTTCAAATTATTGAAACTGATTATAGTTTATTTTCAAAAGTCAACTATATTAAAATTAATTATTTTTATTAATTTAAAAAAAAATTATAAGTTAAGTATAACTTATACTGTTAACTTATTTGAAAAAATTAGTCAATTTTTTTAATTTATAATTTATTCTAATTATAAAATAAATTTTAAACTGTTGTGAAATAAGCTGTGTCAAATAGACCCTAACACCAAAAAACTTTTGTTCATTAATTTGGGATACTACTCTAGTAAAATAGTAGCGTGCATTGAGCAAACACTTGGAAAAATAAAGAAATATACATTAACAGAATCCAAGCAATCAATCTTCCCTAGATCCAACCAAGGATATGCTACCTCAATCTCAGATTTGAGCACTGAACAAGATAATTGTAATTTTATCTTGCTCAACAATTTTTATTTATTTATTTAGTTTAATGATACACATTTCAATCTTCACGTACACATTTGTAACAGTACTATTTTATATGAACAACTTATCGTTTTTAGAGTAACTTCAGATTAGAGATGATTAAGTTATGAATATATTATAGTTTTATAACAATATTTTTATTATAAAGATTATGTGCCTATAAATATTGTATCCAGTAAACAGTTAAAACGTGGAAAATAGTATCTTATTCTTTTATATGGTTATAGACTATATCGCTTAACCACGTGTGAAATTGTATTATTGTTTCTCCTCTATTTATCTTTTTTATTTTCATAAAAGTTAAAACTCTTTTTACCAACAACATTCCAAGTCATTAATGGAGACGATTCAAAGCCTTGTTTCATTAAAATTTCAATATGTGAAATGTCAGAAAAATGAAGCAATTTCATTTTTGAACTTAAAAAGATTTTCAGGTCTCACCTTTTATAACAAATATATGCAATCCAACATCTGCATTTTCACTGAAATTGTTGGGATCAATGAATTTGCACCAATTTCATCCACAGTTTGAAAATATACCATTAAAAATTGTTAAATAATAATAATAATAATAATAAACAACGAAATTTCATCGAATTGGTGACTACATTTACTTGTTACTTTGAGGACTAAGAATCAATTCTTGGTAATGACAAATTACTTAATACTCTGCCTATCTTTAAAAAAAATGACTAATGACTTATTATTTTATTGATACAATAATAAGTAAATACACTAATTTTTTCATGAAAGAAAAGAAATAATTAATATTCTGTTAAAGGAAAGGATAGTCAAAAACAAATAAAAATAACTATGGTGATTCTTGTAAGTGCAAGTGTGTAAAATTGATATTGATTTTAGGTTTGTATATATGAAAAATATAAAGAGAATATCACAATATAGTATTAATATTCCATCAGAAATTTGATGAAAGAAAAATAAATAGTTAATAAAAAGATTAATCAAAATATAAAAGAAACTACTGGTGCTTTTAGGTTTATTTATTTGGATGATATACAAAGATTTTTTTTTTCAGCATAAATATTACTTATCTAGTTGAAGAATAAGACCTGTGGCTTTAAGAAAAGGGTAATTATTGCTTTCTTGAAGGAAAGGCTAACTAAAAAAGGGAAATGAATCGGGTCTAGAATGTAAAGTTTTAATCACATGATCTGAGAGCAGCGGCTAAGCCTTGGGGAACTAAGTACTACCTCCGTCTGGAAAATAACGATGAAAATACTAAAAATATATAATTTTAAAAAATTATTTTGAAAGAAAGAGAAAAAAAATTAAGTTACAAAAAATTCAAGTATTAGTATAAAATTATTATTCTCTAATCATACACCACATAATTTTATTGAAATATTTGTCTAAATTATTTATTTCAGAACAATAAAATAATATTTGACCTCATTATTTTTTAGACGGATGTAGTATATGCTTGCCATATATTCTTCCCTTCATTTTTACATCACAATGATTATAGAAAAAGAGACTCGAAATAATTGAGTGAGAAAAATAAATTTATTTTATAACAGAAAAAATTAGATAACGAGTTTGATCCGATGCAATTTATCAAGCATTGCACTGTTAATGGCCATGCGATGTTATGTATTATACAATGTCTTGTACACCCCAACCCCAATAGGTGGTTCCGTAAAAAAAAAGTCATATTTTATAAATTTTACGAACTTTAAAGATATAATTTTTTAATCATATAACTATCCATAATTACAAAATTATAATGATAAATCTAAAAACATTTCATGTATTTTTAACGGTCCCGTTATCTGGTAAGGGACAACTACTTCATTCCATGGGTTAAAAATTGCTTCTCAAAGTGGAAGGTACCACGCTCAAGCCACATGTCGGACAAACGGGTTTTATTTTCCGAATTGGCTCGAGGTCAGTTGACTTTTTTTCCCGCCCTCCACCATGGAAATAAAACTAAAAGACAGAAAGAGTAATAATTGTTTTGTTAAATGAAAGGTTGACTAAAAAGAGTAACAGAATCGGGTTTAGAATCTAAAGCTACAAACAGATATGTTACTTATTTTTTTTTTGTAAATGATAAATAAGAAAATAGTGTACGATGATCAAATGCTCACTTGTTATGGATTCAAATTATGAAAATATTTTCTTTAAGGTTGTGTACGATTGATCATTCTCAGACATTTATTATTAACAGGAGTCTTGTGCATTGCATACGACATTCTTCTTCTTCTTTTTTTATTTTTTATTTTTTATTTTTGGTAGCTAATAGCAAGTTTCTGGAAGAGTCACATGGAAATTGGAAGTTTTAGTTATTTTTGGCATAAGACGTGTAACCCTCCCAGATACTTTCCACTAGCAATGGCAAATTTATCTTCAACAGCCAAAACAAGTGCAAGGATGGTATTTAAAAATTAGGGTTGGTGTACAATAAACAGGCTTAATTGGCCGGAGAAATTATACAAAAAGAAAAAAACAGTTCTTTTCTATTATTTTATTAGACCGGTAAGCCTTTCTAGGCTCTTATGGTACCGGTAAAGCGACGCCAGGAGCGAAGATAGGTTTTTTAACAGAACAGATCATCGATGGCTTCTTCTTCCACTGAGGTAGAGGGATTTGTCATAACATCATAACAGAATCTTGAGGACCTTACCTGGAAAATCACTATGAAAATTTGTCCCCTTCTATATTTGAATTACATGCAACCTTGACATCCCCCCACTCCCCGCGAACTGACCGGGCTTATTTGCATAAAGGTGTTTCATACCCTGTTTTGTTAAATCAACAAGGCAGACTCGATCGTCGGTTTACCAAAAATCAATTGATTAATGAACCAACCAAATTGACCGAATATGCGCGCATATAGAATTAGATATAACTATACATACTTTATTTCATTAATATTTTACATTTACTACTAATATTCGAATACTAAGTAGCAATTACTTCTAAGATTAACATATTTATATTTCCTTTTCCGAACCCAGATTTTTTATGAGTTTGTTTTTTAGGTTAAATTAAGGCCCTCGTTTACATGAATGACAGACAAGAAAACTATTTACATTTTGTTCATTAATTTGGGACACTACTCTGGTAAAACAGTAGCATGCATTGAGAAAACACTTGGCGAAAATAAAGAAATATACATTAACAGAATCCAAGCAATCAATCTTCCCTAGATCCAACCAAGGATATGCTACCTCAATTTCAGATTTGAGTACTGAACAAGATAATTGTAATTTTATCTTACTAAACAAAAAAATTATTTATTTATTTTTGTTTGTTTAATGATACACATTTCAATCTCCACGTGCACATTTGTAACAGTACTATTTTATATGAACAACTTATCGTTATCCTAGTAACTTCATATTAGAGATGACTAAGTTCCGAATATATTATATTTTTATTTCAATATTTTTATCATAAGGATTAGGTGCCTATAAATGTTGTATCTAGTAAATAGTTAAAACGTGAAAAGTAGTATATTATTCTTTTATGTAGATATAGGCCATATCGCTTAACCATGTGTGAGATTGTGTTATTGTTTCTCCCCTATTTATCTTTTTTATTTTCATAAAAATTGAAGCTCTTTTTACCATCAACATTCCAAGTCATTAATGGAGACGATTCAAAGCCTTGGTTTCATTAAAATTTCAATATGCAAAATGTCAGAAAAATGAAGCAATTTCATTTTTGAACTTAAAAAGATTTTCAGGTCTCACCATTTATAACAAATATATGCAATCCAACATCTGCATTTTTAGTGAAATCGTTGGGATCAATGAATTTGCACCAATTTCATCCAAAGTTTGAAATTATACCATTAAAAATTGCTAAAAAAAATTAAAATTAAATAAAAAACGAAAATGGAGGTGGGGTGGGGTGGGGTGGGGTGGTGGTCGCTAGGGATTTGCTGTCACTCCGATTGAGATATATCCAGTGTGCAACACCATATACGTTAGCTTCAGCTTTCTCACCTCACATGGGCACGCATGATACAAACATCCTCCCTTGCTTTGTGTCCAAGAATCTCCAAATTTTTTGCAATCAATTTCAATTGCTGTGGATTCCTCAATCCTTGGAAACAATTTTGGGCATGTCCCTGCTTGATCTGCTATATTTCATGTGGCTCTTAAAAAGCCGGCCAGCTGCAATGGCAGACATCAACAAGAGCGCTCCTGCCAAAAATGAACCAGCTATGATGGTGGCCAAGAGCCTGAAATTTGACCCTGGGGACTCACCGGTGGAGCCACTACATGACAAGTGTAGTCAATTGACTACCATTCCTTCTTAAAAGAATTTTTTATATAAGAATAATAACTCTAATATTATGTGGAGCTCAATAACATCTCTAATGGAACATTTATCATTAATTGATTATTTTTTTCTATTTCCACCATTTTAAAATATGATAAGAAAATAAATATTTATTTTGCTTCAAAATAAACGAGTAAAATAAATTTTAGAATATACCTTTACACTATGTTTGTGAGTTTTATGGGTAAGAATTATCAGGATTTTGAACTTAAGAAAGCTTTAGAAAAGAAATGATAGGAAAAAAATATTTCTCAGTTTTGTTTGTGAGTTTACTGAAGAAAATATAGTAACTAACTCATCTTATGTATATGAGTTAGTAAGAAAAACAAATGAAAATATATTAAAGTATATTATTATTATTGTACACTCGTATATTTATTCAAAAATAACAATTGTTATCAATTATAAAAAAAATAATTATCCAAATATGTCATTTATTATGTCAAGCTGAATTTCATAGCCCAACTTTTGATGGTCAAATTTATACCAAGAAATGTTATATATCTAAAGAAACATATTGACAAAAATAAAAATTAAAAAAAAAAAGTAATATTATAAATATTATATTATATAAACTATTTAACGCATTATAATTATTTTTAATTTAGTTATTGTATTTATAGATTAGACATAAAAACTTTTCAATTCAAAAGTATAATTTGTGGGTATATTTTGTTCAAATAGTACATATACCTGAGCTAAAATACATTGTTGATTAAATGGAAGCAATTGAATATAAACTCAAATAAGGTTTTAGTTATGTAATCGAAATTATTTGATTTCTTGAAATTTCGACATTTGCTATGGTATAAATTGAAAAAAAATTAAAAATTATTTAATAGAATTACTTTGTAGTCTAGCTCTATTATTTATTTATTTATTTTGAAGAAGCTTTTTTTGTTGTATCATAATTTGGAATACAAAATAAAATAGATTGAGAGATAAATAACCAGCTTGTAAGAAAACAGACAAATCAAGATTTTTAATTAAATTGTAAGGTATATATATAATTGTTAAAATATTTAATGAGTTATTAATAAGGAAAATTATGAAATAAAAAAAAAAAGTCACAATAAGCCCTTTTTCCTTTCCTTACAAATCCGGCCAAAATGGTAAAGAAAATTTCAAAAGAAAATTGGGCGAAATTTTCTTAAGATTTCTTTAGTTTTTCCAACTTAAAAATCTCACAAATATAAGATTTCTCAAAAAAAAAAAAATAGAATTTTTCTTAGCTTTCCTGTTGTTTCCTTAGCTTTAAAAACTTACAAATAAGGTATTACCCGAAATTCAATTATATGTAGTCTTCCTTTAAACTATATATCCCAAGGATTTTTCTAGTACGGCTCAAAACTTATCAAATCATCTATCTCTACGTAATTTTTGAATAATATATAGAACTTACTTTGTTCTTATATTTTTAACTTTTTAAAATAATAATTTTTTTAAAAAAAATATCTAAATAAATAAAAAAAATTTAATAAAATGCTTTTCTATTTTGGAAAAAAACTTATTTCTTAAAATGTTATTTATAGAACTCTAATAATTAAAAGTTTCAAGCAAAAATGTGAAACAAATACCAGTAGTTTAGGGGGGAGATGAATTTTTGAGGCAAAACATAGTTTATTATAAATTTCTTAATTATGACAGAAATTTACATAGATTAATTTATTTGACACCTAAAAAGTTGAAATACTTCACTAGTATTGAACCTATAAAACTAAAAGTTTGAGTATTATGTGTGTATTAATATATGCATCTTTGTGTATGTAATAATTAAATTTCATTTACTTGAATTTTTTTTTGATATATATTAACTATATACTGAACTAAAATCCTGACTTCACCCCTTATGTCCACCTACAACAGTACCCACCTAGAAGAAAGAACACTAAAGAGTCAAATAGTAATATTTTACTAAGCATTCAAAACTAGGGTTGCTCAACGAAAAAACTCACGGAGGAATCGAAATTCCATGTCGCTATTTAAGAAAAAGGGGAACTGATATCGTCCTGGTTATTTGTAGGACGACCGCTTTTGTATCATTTTTTTTTTTTAACTTTTTAATAGGAAAAAGAATAAACATATTGTCTAACATTAATTTATCTTAATCTTTACTGTTGAAATATTCATGAGTTCATTTTATAAATATCTTAATAAACATGTTTTCTTTTGTGTGTATGGTTATGTCTCTAAATAGATACTCCAATTGGAGTACAATTTTTTTTTTTTTAAAAAAAATTGTGACTATAAAAAATATTAAGTACAATTTATTTACAGATCCGTTTGTTTGACTATGGAGTAATAAATTGCAGCCAAAACAAAGAAAAATTCTTTATGTTTTACCTTTAATATTTTTACTTTATGTCTAACAAATAAATTATGAAACGTGAGAAAGAGGAAAAACATACGGTGAACGAAATAGACTTAATTATTTAGGGAACTTTGGCCTTCCAAACAAACATAAGATAAAAGAGGAAAACATATAGAGTCGAACTCAAATAAGAAAACTAAAGTAAGACTTGCAAGAGAAATTACCAGAATAATCCAAATACCAAAATCTCCTATCAAGTGTAGAAACCTAACTAAGAAGGCCCAGAAGAAAAGAGATGGAATAATCTTAAGAAACATACAGTCACTAGAGGGGTATTATCAAGCTAGTTATCTTCCCAAAAAACAAATGTGATCCCCGGCCTTAACCCTAAAGGAGAACAAGTGAAGGAAAGAACTCAAACAGGGCAGATTCAGTTAGTTTTCAGTGTACCAAAATCAGTTGATTAACGAACCAAAACTGCCGATATGTATGCACATAGATTTAGATATAACACTTGCTATATGCTTTATTTCCAATAATAATTTAGATATACTTTATTGCTATTTTACGTTTATTATTAAAACACTAATACGTACTAAGTAGTAATTACTTCCAAGATTAATAATTTTTCCTATTCCAAACACAGTTCTTATAGGGTTTGCCTTTCATGTCAGCCATGCACATGACGAATTGCACGCCTCTTCTTCAATTCTTTTAAACTTCTCCATCTTGCGACCAGAACTATGTTGTAGGCCGCCACCAAGATCACAAGTCACCATTCTTAATACTAGGGGTAAACTTTTCAAAAATACCAATCAAGTTTGAAATTTTTTAAAATAACCATCCACATTAATAAAAATATGTATTTTTACACTGAA
>JAUMHB010067376.1:2917-13719 GCA_032359685.1 Pittosporum tobira | reverse complement strand
AAAATAATTCAATCGAAATGATCCGGTTGTTGATGTTAAAGAAGATCTTATGGGACATATCACCAACAGCTAATAATTTACTCGTGAATATCCTAATTTGCAATTTGTGATGTACTTCTTTCGTCCAAAAAAATATAATTAAAACAGTTAAAATTTACAAATTAAAGAAAATTATTTTTTACGAGAAAGAAAAATTTTAAACCACAAAAAATTTGAGTATCATCATAAATTTTTTTTCTTTAAACATACACCACGTACTTTTATTAATGTGTGTGTGTGTGTGTGTGTGTGTGTCATTATTCATTTTGAGACAAATAAAATAATACCCGACCTTATTCATTTTGGGACCAAAAAAAAAATTAATTTATAAATTTGAAACTTTTAACTTTATTTTATGTATAAACGAGCATGAAAAGATATGTCGATACATGAGAAGAAAGACAAAAAAAGAATTATAATTACTTATTCTCAAGCATCTTTTTAAATCAAGTGGCGTGATTGACTAATTAAAAAAATATTTTTAAAAAAGCATCGTTAAAATAAAATTGAATACTTTGCAAATATATAAGTGTGGCCATAAATTGCATTGAATTTGAATGTAATAGTGTGAACATATTAGTAAACTTGAAGTTAAAAGAAATTACTATTTATTTAAGCCAAACAATTGACTAAATGATTTTTCCTCTCTACGAACATTTTGCAATGGTGGTTGCCAAACTTATGCCTAAACCATTTTTGCCAATAGTTCTCTTACTAAAAGGATTTTAACTAAATTAAATTTATAATTACTTGTTAAATTATCTATACAACTACTATAGTTTTATATTACAATAGTTATTGTTGTGACGACTCTGACATTTAACTAAGTTCAAATGTTATTTTCAACTGGACACACGTCAACAAAAACATGTTTATCTGAAGCACGGGCAACACGGAGGGTGTGTTCTCTCGTTCCCCTCTCCGATGATTATATTAGTTGAAATTAAGATGGTAATTTGAATATTAAGTGGGAGATGGTGGAGTTTATCGGTATATTTTTAGATAGATTTTGCTTCAGTAAGTTTATATTTTTGTAGAGTATTGGCTATCTGTTTGTGAATTTTCGGATCTCCCTTTCTCTATGGAGATGAGGTGGTATTTGTAGAGTTTGTTTTGACCCGTGACTCGATAAAGTAGGCATTGTGCGTCTACTTTGAGTTGACAGTAGATATGGCGCGTTTAATTTGAGTTGATAGGACTCGAGATCTCCAGGCGGTGTCTAATCAGCCGCCTAATCTTGTAGCCCTGTCAAATTTACAAACAGAGAGCCAATACTTTGCAAAAATACAGACTCACCGGTAAATTCACTGGAGCAAAATCTCTCTAAAAATACACCGGTAAACCCTACCCTCTCCTACTTTACATTCAGATTACCATATTAATTTCAACTAACTTAAACATCAGATAGGAGAACGAGGGAACACACCCCCCGTGTTACCCGTGTTTCAGGTAAACCTGCTCTTACCGATGTGTACCCAACTGGAAGTAAGGTTTGGACTTAGTCAAAGTTGGAATGGTCACAACAGTTACTATGCAAACTTATTTGGTGGAAAAAGAACGTTTAAAAAATTTATTTATGTATTTTCTAGAATTAATTGTAACATTAATTAACTTATTAAAACTTCGCCTAAAATTACTCGTCCGCTTATTCAAATGCTTAGAATTACATTGGCTTTACTTGACTAGCAAAAGCTGAACACAAATGGTTGCATTCTTTGAACAAATCAACATCAAGGATAGGAACATTTGCAGATATAAATCTAAAAATTGGCCGCCTTGGAAGAAGTCCCAATCGAATCAAATGGAGGACTTATTTTATTTCATTTTATTTTTAATAGAGCCTTATTAACATAGTAAAACATGCTGAAGATTTAATAAATAATAAATATAAATCCTACATATCTGAGCAAATCCAGGCCTTCTTTGTCCCAGAATCTTGGGAAAGATTAAATAAATCAAATCATACGAAGGAAAATAAGTATGACATGTTTTTAGATCTGCCGAAACTAATAGATATCGACCAAGTCTGCAGATTTTATATTAAAATTAAATAAAAAGTTGACTTGACCAAAAATTGTGACAGTTAATTAATTAGCTGTTTATGTGAAGCAGCAAGCTGTGAAAGCAGGTTCTGGCAAAAAAAAAAATAAAAAATGAGGGAAATCTTTTTAAGTAATTATTGAAGAATGGAAATCCATTAGCCGACCTTAATTCTCATGAAACGGGCCTAATTATTTTTAAAAACTAATAAAATGATAATAGGGTTCATAAACACATTGATGCATGTTCTACAATATTCGTACTTAAACGAGCATATAAAAGGAATTTCATTTAATTTTTTAAAATTAATTTAGCAAATCCTAATATTCAATTTTGAATATTATAATAATATTCACAATTTTATTCATCAAAATCATATGAATCCTTACGATTAAATATTTAAAAACTCTTACAAAATAATTTTAAATTAAACGTTTAAAATTGAGTTATTGAGGCCGACTTTCACCTAAACTCATTGTCATTTTACCCTAATTATTAAGAAAAGTTCAATCCGGCTGTTAATAAACTACTAACAAATAGTAGATTATATATAATAAATTTTATACAAAGTTTTGAGAGTGATGCATCAAAGAGTCAATATTTAAAACTGCACGATTACACGGCATATATATGTATGAACAAATAGAATCTCTTATTTCGTCATTATTGAGATTCATGGTAGTTGAACTGTCAAGCAGAGACCAATCCAAAAAAAAAATTTATGGAAGGATCAGCCTATATCGTGAGATGCTCAATATATTATATTAAAATAATATTTATTAATTATATAATGCTTAATATATTAATATTATATTATATTAATTATAAAATATGATTATATATTTTAACCTTTTATATTTACTGGTCTAACTGTACAAGCACGTTGCACATGATTTTTTATATAAAAAAAAAAATGAGAATAACCTGAAAATCATGGAGAACTTGGGAAGACTCTGTAAAAACTATGGACAAAAAATAATTGAGATAAATAATAAAACAATTTGAATAATCAAGAATCCCCACATGCAAACATGAAAGCATAATTTGATATAGAGTTTATGCATGATAATTGGACGGACCAATAACACCCATGAAAGCATGTAATTATGGAACCGGGAAGAGAGAGGCTTTATTTTAGCTTTTATTGGAGTTTCAAATTATTAAAGAACACATAATGCATCTGAGACAGTTGGAATTTATAAAATTTTGACAACATTAATTATTGAATTTATAGTGAAATTATTGTCATAAATAATTAGAATTAATGGATAATGTTTAAACAAAATTTATAGAACTCCGTGAAAGGTTTCCAACGATCCAATAATCATGAAGTTTTATTAAAATTTGAGAAAGATAATAAATTTCAAATTGGGTATGTTAGAAAATATTTATGAAACATATAATGATATTTGTCCCATGTTGAATAAATTATAAGCTATTCATTAGTTTATAAGGGTGAATGTCACATATGTTTTCAAGTGAAAAGTAAAAAGAAAACAAGGCATGGAATGGAAAGACAAGGCAAACTTGTAAAGTTTTAACCTGGTGCACTCATGCTAGGAGCCCTTACTCTAAGTACCCCGGATTATTTTTTTACAAATTTGGGAAGCCTCATTGTTGTGGGGGATGCTATAAAAAAAAATTGCACCCATACAATGCAAATATGCAACTCTTCATGGAAACCAAATCCAGCCTATAAAAGGATTTTTCTGCAAAATTTCTAGCATTTAATTCAACTCAAATTTTCTATTCATTCTCTCTCTATTCCAGTTCTTTAAATTTTTATATACAATTTTTGATTACTTAGATAATCTGCATTAATAAGTAATAGAAAAAAAAATTCTAATGCCTATTGATGCAACTCTTCATGGCAACCAAATTCAACCTATAAAAAGGATTATGCTATACGCAAAAAAAAAATTAAAAAAAAAAAAAAAAAAAAAAAAAAAAAAAAATTGCACCCAAACAATGCAAAAGATGCAACTCTTCATGGCAATCAAATCCATCCTATAAAAGGATTTTCTCGCAACATTTCTGGCACTGAACTCAACTCAAATTTTCTATTCATGGCAACAAACTTCTCTGCCTATTTTATTTTGGGAGTTATTTCGTCAGACTCTGTACAATTTAGTAGAAGATGAAATTTGACTTAAAGAAATAGTGACCATCACTTGATATACACCATTAACTTGAAAATTTATTTGGAACAATTTTCAATAGCAACATAAATATTAAAAAACAATATTTTCCAACAGATACTTGTTTTTAGGAACTCAATTAAAGGATAAATTTTTAGTTTGAAAGAGAAGTTGAGAGCGGTAAAAATTCTTTACCTTTTTTGTTTTCTTTTAGCTTTTTTAAATAGGCATACATATTTCAAATCCATGGGATAAGAAGCGTAAATAACTGTTAGAATGGTTACACCAAATAAAGTTATGTCCGCTTTATAATATAGATAGATATATCTACCAGCAAAATGAATTTTGTATTTATAACTTTTACAATATTTTTTTAAATTAACATTTATTTTAATAAAATACTATTATTTAGAATAGAGATTTTTTGAGCAAACTACTTAAATTTTAGAAAGGCCTAGAATAAACATGTTAAAATTAAAAAAATTCAATTCATATTATTTAAAATTTATGGATGGCCCAGACCCCTTTGCCTCCACATAATCTTGTCTCTGCTGGAGTAATAAAAGTTATCCAAACATACAGAATTATTCTTGTTTTACAAACTCCAATTTGTTTAAAAAAATTTAAGATTAAATGAAATTTACTACTATTCTTAAAACAACAGAACATTATTAGAAAAAATAAAATAAAATTAAACAAAGTAGGAGAGGTACCCTACGTTGACAACTAACTAATTAAGCAATTACTCCCTTAGTCCCAAATTAAGTAAAAAATATATTTTTTTAATTAAGAATATAAACTGTCAATTTTTTTTTAATTAAATATGATTCACTATTTTAATTAATATTCTAATATTATGACTTACCACTTTAATCACTCTTTGAATATTATAATCCATTGTTTCAACTATTACTCAATTATCTAAAATTATAATATTATAAAAATAACTTAAATAATATATATATATATATTTTTTAAAATTCATATTCTTCATATGTTTTACTTAATTTAAAACGAATGTGGTATAGATTAAGTTGAGAGATTGTTATACTCAAGGTACACGTAATGCGGGAGGTGTGGCCTTAATGTATGACTATTTACTTGATGTATAGTATTTTATTTTATTTTTTATTTTTTTTTGCGGTTACATGTGGTAATTTGCAATCAAAAGTCTAGGCCAACTAATGCTAGTATTTTCACAGAAGCCATTAGCTTTAAGGTCCCACCTCCACTGAACATAGATGGACCCACAAGATATATATATATATATATATAGTAGTATAAATTATGAACATCATGCAATTGGATTACACGATATTTAAATTATTTTGACATGGGATTTACTCTTCTTCAAATAATAATAACAAGCTTTTGGTTGGTTGGTTGGTTGGTGCCAAGATAAATTCACCCTCATAATTAAGTTGGCCGTTTGATCCTCATTTAAGATTTGATCATGATGCTTTTATATTCGCTTAAACAACTTTTAGAGTGGGTAAATAATTGTCGACTGAATCTATAAACATAAAAGATTGATTAGTTGTTAATATATCAAATGGCAACTACTCTGGGTGTGAATTGATTCGCAGTCATAATAGCCACAAGTATCAAAGAAGTAAGTATATCTTTCCTAAATTATTGCCAAAAATAAACATGATGAAATGATTAATTAATTTCTTAATTGCAATATATATATATATATGTTTTAGAAATCAAAGATTGAAATCAGCTCAAAACATTTTAAATCTTTTTACAAAATTTTGTAGAAATAATTAATTGATTATTGTAAATCCTAGTAGATTTTTGCAAAAAGGAGTACAAAGAAAATTTGATTCTGTAACATAATTACTTATACACGCCAAAAAAATAATAAATAAATAAAGTGATTAAAAAGGAAGAAGAAACCAAAAGAAACCTGAGATTAAAATGTAAAAAATTGGCTAAACAAACACCTTTAATTATTTTTAAAAGGACCATCTTAAAAAAAATTGCAAGAAAAAAGTACTTTTTGGTTAATTATTAGTATAATAATGGTAATCCTTTTTCTTTTTTTTTTTTCTTTTTGAATCAAATTATAGTATAATAAACTTATTAATATTGAAGTTCGAATATCTGGTAGGGTAGCAGAAAAAGAATGATGTCTCCCGAACATTGTGTGTCCACACTTCTTTATCACTATAAGTCTATAATAAACACTAATAATAATATTATTATTATTTTTCTAATTAAAATTTTGTATCAAGTAGAATTGATACTTCAAAGTGACCAACCATCTCAACCAATCTTGTAATGGTGCCCTCGTGTCTTTTTCTCTTTTACTCAATTTCGGCATTAATCAACTTGTTTGCAGCCCCAATAACAATGATGGGCCACGTTTATTGTTTTAAAAATATTTGTTAAAACTTGATTATTTTTTGTTTAAGCATTAAGTAACATTTTATTATTGAGACTGATATGGCATATAGATCTAACTAGTTTTTATCGATTACTCTTCATTTAGATGTTACATTTTTATTCCAACACCTAAATCCACATAATAATTTTTAAAACGCTAGTTACACCTCACATACAAAGAAAAAGAATTTTGATTTCAAAAATAATATATATTCTGATTGCATTTTGACATACACAATAAATAAAATCATAAAATGTCACTGTATTTATGGGAGAGCCTCCGACTCAAAATATATAACATCTCTTTTTTTTTTTTTTTTTTTTTTTGAAATTAATTTACATATTGTCAAATTTAAAATTATATATATATGTATATAGACACACACATACTAGTAGATAAAACTATAAAATCATAAATAGTTAAGTTTATAAAGGGTATCAGTGTATCACTATAAATTACATACAGTACAAAAAAGTTATACTTTTTAAAATCTAAATATCAACTCAAGAATGAGATTTTTGATAGAACAAAGATAATATATAAAGCAAATATGATTTAAAAAATATAAGTACCTATTCGGGCTAAATATTGTTCATTTTTCTGCAGTTGCCACCGATGATTTTATTAGTTGAGTTTTTCATATAGATTTTTATGACGGTCTACTTGCATTCATGTCTTTATCTTTTCGAAAATAATATATTTTTTGATAATATTTTAACAAACACAATAAATAATATATATGGGTCCGGGTCTACATTTAACGTTATATGAAGACCTTTGAGCTGTCCAACCCATCTTGGTCGTCCAAAGCAAATATCCAATGACTGTCTTTAGTTGGATTTTTTTTTACAACAAAAAATAATCACAGACCGTAGTGTTAATAACTATGGATTGGGAAAATTACCAAAATATTTTTACAAAGAATTTTGTTTCACAAAATTCGCAGTTATTAAATGATGATAGTCTACAATTAATAACCGCGGACTAAACTTACCATTTGTTTTGAAATTCTATACTCCGTAGTTAATAACTGCGGATAGACCTCTCAGCTTCCTCTTTCATTTCAAATATGTAATTGTATATGTAATTGTATGTATGTATGTATTTATGTATATTTATGTGTATATATAGTTTAACATAGCTACTTGATTGGATTTGTTGGCTATAATTATGCTCTTCCCCCCTTATCTTTTTTTTTTTTTTTGATATATATATATATAACTGGCAAGTGTTTCATGGTCCAGATGATATTTTTGTATACCAGGCTTCTGTTGGACGGAACCTGCTTCATGCCAAAAAAGGTTCTTTTGTTACTTTTTCCAAGCTCGATAACTCTAAATTGGACATTTGATGCTAACAATAATAGTTGCAGAGAAGCTTATTCTCAGTTATTAACTACAGGTACGGAATTTCAAAACAAATGGTAGGCCTAGTTCATGGTTATTAATTGTGGGGTGTCTTCAATTAATAATTGCGGACCTTGTAAAATAAAATTCCTTATAAAGGTATTTTGGTAATTCACTCAATCCGCAATTATTAACGCTACGGTCTGCAATTATTTTTTGTTGTATAGCGAAAATCCAAATAAAGATAGCATCTTATTTTTGACGATCAAGATGAGTTGGACATTTACAGATTCACAGGTAACATTAACTGTGTACGTGGACCCTATATATATATATATATATATATATAAACTAAGTACATTAGAAAGAAGGAATAAATAAATAAATTTGGAGGTCACTACCAAAAATGAAATATAAAAATGTGGAGGTCTTTATTACGCCTTATCTTTCTAAATATTACAAGATATATGGACAGAGAGATTTGAACAATAGATAGATAGAGAGGATAAGGGAGAAATGCCATTCTCAAAATTATATATATTTTTTATTTGGCAATTTCATAATTAAAAAAATGAGAACCCGAAATTAAGGAAAATTAAAAATAAAGACCACAAATAGCAGGTACATGAATGAAAGTCTACAGCAACTGTTCCATATTCCCTTTTGTATACCTTGGAAAAAATTATAAAATTTGATAGTAAGTATACAAATAAAATTTTAAAACACCACGGAAATCACTGTAAAATTTAGCATGGAAATAAAGACAAAATAACAAATTTTGGCATTAACAATTATTTTTAATAATTTCAGTCTTACATCTGTATTAAGAAAATTAATTTTGAACTAAAAAAATAAAATTAAGAAAATTAAATAATTTATGCGAATTTTATTTAAAAAATATTAAGGAAAAAAAATAAAAATAAAGAAAATAACAATGAATGTGAGTACACTTGATAAAATCCACAAACAGGAGATTATATAAGTAGAAGTGGCAGACAGAGATGTCGATAGGATCACTACATCCAACATTAATCGGTTCGAATGATAATGAGTTCGTCGTAGGTTTTGAGTTCGAATTTTATAAATAAAAAAAATAATATTATGAGAATTTTCTTTTAATATGAACTCAACACAAAATAATTGCACACTTTAAACACCATAATCACAACATCATATTGAGAGGGGTACGCTGACGTCACCTAATTAAGCCTAATATCAAGTTATCAACATTCCCATAATAATACTCCCAAATTAATTAATCACCATATAATCCAAACTCGCCGCTATTTAAGCCCAAACTTCCCAAGCAAGGAGTACATTTGTAGCGAAACTGTAAGGAGAGAGAATATATAATCCCATAATAAACGCCCCTAACTATTAACTAATAAATCTCGATTTCACCGGCGGCAACCATGATTGCTTACTTAGAGCACTTCGTTCACGAGAATGAAACGGAAACAATGGCACAAAACGACGACGCTCCTCTCTCCATCTCCAACCTCCGTGGCACCGTTGATTACAGGACCACCGGATTAGCCGGTACCGACTTCGGCGGCATGCAGGCCTCCAAGCCGTTAGCCGTCATTCGCCCCGCCGGCACCGACGACATATCTAAAGTAGTGAAATTCGCGTCCAAGTCGGCGAATTTAACTGTCGCCGCCAGGGGGAACGGCCATTCAATCAACGGCCAGGCGATGGCCGACGGTGGCCTCGTCATCGACATGAGAGCGACGGAGAGCGCGGTAATCAAGGTGAGTTTTGTTCAAAATGGCGCCGGAGGGTCTGCCTACGTCGTTGACGTGAGCGGCGGGGCGTTATGGGAAGACGTACTGAAACAGTGCGTTCTGCAGTACGGTTTGGCACCGAGGTCGTGGACGGATTATCTCGGGTTGACTGTCGGCGGAACGTTGTCTAACGCTGGTGTAAGCGGCCAGGCGTTCCGGTATGGTCCGCAGACGTCAAATGTATCGGAATTAGAGGTCGTAACGGGGAAGGGTGATACAGTAATTTGTTCGGAGAAACAAAGCTCTGAACTTTTTTATTCAGTTCTCGGCGGTCTTGGTCAGTTCGGAATTATCACCAGGGCTAGGGTTTTGCTTCAACCTGTCCCGGACATGGTAAGAACCATCGTGAATATATAAAATATATAACCCTCAAACTGATAATTCTAAATATTTTTTAATAAAATAATATTATTTTTTTACACATTTAAAAAAATATATATTTTATCAAAAATATTAAGCTTATAACATACATTTGCTTCTAATTTATTCCAAAGTCTGATATTTTGTGTACGAACCAGACGTTTACGAAACTTGTATTTTTTTTTGTTTGTGGGGAGATTAGGTGAGATGGACAAGGGTCGTCTATTCCGAGTTCGACGAGTTCACCCGGGACGCTGAGTTTCTGGTGAGTCAGCGGGAGGGTGATGAATCGTTTGATTACGTGGAAGGGTTCGTATTTACCAACAGTGATGACCCAGTCAATGGGTGGCAGTCGGTGCCACTAAATTCGAACCAGAGATTTGACCCGACCCGTATCCCTGCCTCTGCTGGACCAGTTCTCTACTGCCTTGAAGTGGCGTTGCATTACAGAAAAGTCGATGATTCCTCAACTGTCGATATGGTAAATCAGTTACTTCACTTGGTGCTTCCGTTATTTTACCTTACTTCGGGTCCTCTTTTTAATAAAATGCTCCCAATTTTTAACCCGTATTTTAGATCATTGTGTATTTCCATTGACACATGGATCACTGATTACTTAATCCAAGAAGACTTTCCAAGTGTCAACGAGGATTTAATAAATTAAGAAAATTGTTATTTTTACTAATTAAATTATTATTTTTAT
>JAUMHB010067365.1:0-13719 GCA_032359685.1 Pittosporum tobira | reverse complement strand
AAGCCATATATAATGTTATGTCCATATACCATTTTTTGGGTTAAGAATGAAGAGTACGGGATACCTTAATTTGTCTACACAAGCTGACTATTTTTTCTAGTTAAAAATCTGAAAAAATTATACTTTCGCTAGAATTATCAAAATATCAAATAGTGAATATTTTTTTATAATAATAATAGTAAGATATTGGAGTGAACTAGTTAATGTATAATAACTTGTAGAGGTGTGGAGGTGTACTTAACTACAAAATTAAACAAGTTATCGGTAATTGATTTAACTAACACTGCACTATCAAATTTCATAAATACATTACTCATAACTAAATTGATATGAGAATTTTAATTATTAAAAAAATAAAAATAAAAATTTCATGATAAATAGATAATTTTGAAATTCAAAACGTTCCAAACTGATTTTAACATGTCAGATTTTTTACTTACTTGCAGAAAAAATTGACGGCTGCTGGGAGAGCTTCTACAAAAAGAGGAACTCCATGGATATATCAGGTCTTGCTTTGTTTGGTCTGCTATCCAAATTTAATCTAATATTTGTATTGCATTTAAGTTATATAAAATTTAAATTTATTTTTTAAAATTAATAAATTTAAATACAATATATCGTTTGAGAGTTCTAAATAGAAAAAGTTTCGACTGCTTGATAAAAAGACAGAGCTTGAGTGAGAAACTGAGATAGTGGTCCACTTGGTAAAAAGACAGAGCTTTGAGAAACTGAGATAGTGGTGGGCCCACGTTGTAACGTCTTTTATCCCTTTGCTTGGGTTAATAACCAACTAGATTAACGTGACAAAAATGAAATTATATTAAATTTAAATGTAATTATGTTGTTGGTGACTTTCGGATTTGATATTTTATTTATTTTTATTAAAAAAATTAAAAAAAAAATTATTTTTTAAATCAGCGCATGGTCGAATAAGTTCAAGGACTATCGACGTACCAAACTTCACTGATTTTATTCTATCAATTTTTTTTTACTTGTGTGTATATATATATACGACATAAATTATTTATATATTATTTACAAATATCATGTATATATATATATATAATTTTTTTCAGCTAATATAAATGCATATATAACTTAAACACATTATGTTTTTATATGGAATTTTTTTATTGAAATTAGTTTTTATTCATTAAATGATATTCCATGTATACTAAGTTTAAAAAGCTTATTGCAAAATCAAATAAAATTGATATAAATTTTTTTAAACTTAAGAAAAATGTTATAACTAACTACACTACTTAAAAAGTTTACAATATCCGTGACTATATTGATAATAAGAAAATATATTAAAGTTTCTATAATGAACTTAAAATCTAATATATGCGTACTTTTTGGTGTATGATATAGTCCATTATTTGTAACTATTATTCATATTAGTTTATTTATATTAAATGATTGAAAATAAAATTATGTATTCAAACGTTTTTGCATGTGTAATTATAAATAATCTTAATAATTTACTATCAAGTATTCAGAAATACTTTTTATAATTTTAAAATAATTCAGTTATGTATTCAACATTTAGATCTTATTACTTAATGCAAACAAACAATCTTTTCATGCCAATGAAGTTTTAGTTTAATGGTTAATATTGAAGTCTTGAGATTTCTTACTTATAAGAGATCTTTGTAAATAATGTAGAACTATTGTCACCATCCACTCAATAAAAAGTCTTTTGCCATTTTATTAGGTGGATTTTTTGGTACATTATAAATATTATGTAATTATGATAATTTTTGTGGAATTCAAATATTGATTGATTTCTAATTAGTGTATTTGTAAATATGGTAGAATCATTGCCACCACTTATTAAAAAAAAAACTCTTCATTGTTTGTTATAAAGAACTAAAGAACAATTAAGTTTTTTTTTTCTTCCAATAATTCAATTTGCATATCATACACAATTAAGAAAACAAAACTTGAATAATAAATTAAATAATAACACAAAACTTGCAAAAGAAGTACAACTACTGAAAGGCTCACAAAATATCTTTTTTTATTATCAAGAGTTCTAAATCTGTAAAGTACATCTTGATTTCCTTTTATCAAGGATATTGAAAATTTTATATAGTTGCGTTTATTGTTGGAGTTCTAGATAGCAGAGTAGTTAGTGGTTAGTGGTGAATTTTATTATTTACTAACACCATTGAGCCGAGCGAAAGAAGTTCAGTGCCCCTTAAGTAAAGTCTTAAATTCAAATATTTTGAATAGATAAAATAGTGTTGAGAGAACTCTTCCCATATGGATCTAACAGTAGCTCAATTTCGGATTAGTTGTGGCCTAAAATAGCCACTGGATATATGGAGGGAAACCAAAAAATGATAAATCTTATTGTTTGATAGACTAAAAATAAGGTATACAATTTACTTTATTAAGCTTTTCTGAAAATGAAATGTTAAAATCTTTTTGGATTATTGAAAAGAGAAGTGTTACAATTTTCTAGGACGGAGGGAATATATATCAAATGGAGACATGATAAGTCCCCTGCACGTATTGTATCTTGAAAGAGTAAAAGACTGCATGATAGGCATGATAATTTGACCCAAACCTGATGAGATCCGACCAAACCCAAACCTAATGGGGCGAGTATGGGGAATAGCCTCTTTCGTTCAAATCCGTTCTTATTACGTATTTGTATAGATTATTTTATATTTATTGTTTTAATTTATATTTAGTATTCATAATCCTATAAATATATGTAAAATTTAATAAAAATATTATGAATTTATTAAAATTTAGTAAAAATGACATAATTAATGGGGTACATGGACCTTGATAGTAGAAAAAAAATTTAAAATAAAATATTTTCGAAGCCAGGCGGGGCAAGGCGGGTATGGAGTTAGACGTATCAGGGCGGGGTGGGTATAGCGAAGAAAAATTTTAAATGGGGCGGGAATGGAGTGGGGTTACCCGCGACCATACCCAACCTATCAAATGTCTCCATTAACTACTCTCAACATAGTTTCAAAGTACAAATTTTTAGTTTTTACTTTTGAGCCAAAATATCTACAGCCTAAAAGTATTTTGAAAAAAATAACTAAATGTTAAAAAAAAATTAATTAATTTTTATTTTAGAAGCATTTTTAAATCAATGCTACTCACACCCAAAAAGACTATAAGACAGTCCTCTCTATATCAGGGTATACTTCCCTTCAAACAGTCTCCTCCACCTTTGCATGCCACAAACCACCAACTGGTGAAAGAGAAATTTTCTCTTCATTCTCTTGCGCTAACTGGGGTTTGATCCAGGAAACCAAGTGGACACGCTTGTGGGCATGCGTTGTGACTACAGGGCTCATGACTTTAGCGCTTGTGACTTTAGGACTTGTGAGGGTTTTAGAGTAGTGTTAATCATATTGTACTAACTAGTGGGTGGCCCCTTCTGGAAAAGTAAATTATAAGGCTAAACTGAACAAATTAATAACTTGAAGCAACATTAGACATGTGAATGCATATAAAAAAGATCATCTCCTACTGCGTAGTGGTGTTCTTTTGGTGACAACTTTCATACTCTAAGCAAAAAAAGTGGACGATAATCTTACCATTGGGATACACCGCAAACACACTAGTCACTATTTTCTTGTTGCAAAGAGAACACATACTGTCCCCAGTGATCTTCACTACCATTTTCCTTTGGCTATACAGTTCATCTTTCACCTGTTCGTTCCATGATAAACTCAACTCTTTAGAGTGTAGGCAGATATCATTGATCGTGACTTAAGTGCAAGTGTATACCAATCAAATTAATTTTTATAAAAGATATCGATCCCACGGAGATTGAAATTAACCAATTATGTAATAACGTTGACAATTCTTTAACTTAACTAACCAAGCAATACAGATTTTATTTTTATTTAAGAATAGTTTCTAATTAACTACTAAACAAATCTAATAAAATTAGGGTTTTAAACAAAAATAAAAATGATTGTTAAGATTTCGACTTTACCTACTCAATGAAAATTAGACCAGTTGGATTAATATGCAAGTTATAGAATTTATTCTGTTATGATAATATAATAGAATTTCCCTAAATTGGATTACTACTCTATCTCTAGTTATAGCATCCCTACTCTAATTATTAATCTCATAGTCTACATGTGAAATTTAAATAATATGAAGAGTATTAAGTTCTATGAAAATTTCCGAATTTGTTAATCATTACCTAGTTAATTTATTAGCGAACCTACACAAATAACATTAATTATCTCTGGCTAGATTTAATTTATAGTTATGATCCACAAGAGCACTCATTAATCGTCTTCTCTCGGTACTTAAATTACGTGACAAAAATAATCCAAATAGTGGCCAATTATTTAGAAACATTAAGAGCATGAATCATAATTCACAACAATATAAATTCACATAAAACGCATGATAAAACGGTAAATCTAATTAATTATGAGTAGGATCTATTTAATCTTAGCACAAAGAAAATTAGAACATAACTAAATTAATAAAAGAAAGAGAAAGTTTAGAATTGATAAACCCATAAGTTATTTGAATGAAAAAACCTTCATCATTTGTTGAAAAGTCTACCACCGAGCACCGCATTTACAATACTTTTACTAAACTACTAGCTATGAATAAAATAAATTTGATACATAAAGTGCCGAGGGGTGTATGGTATTTATAGAATAGGTTACACAATCCGAATATGTCTAAAATTCACGTTGGAAAAGTCCAGATCGTATCTCCCTTGCATAATCAAAACATGAATATGAAAATTCACGCTAACATCCTTGACCTAGTTTGATTATGATTTGCCCCTTATACCCAAATTTGCACCAAATAAGCCCAAAAACCTACAAAAATAAAGTTCAAACAAAAAGTAGTAATTCAAACAAAAAATAGGACAAATACTAATCATTTTTATTAGAAAATTATACAAATATCACAAAATTAAGAGTAAAAGATATCAAAACATTAAGTAATAAAATCTCTTATCAACTATTGCAAATAAAACATCGTAAAGAATTATAGAAATGTACCTGGAGGTTTTCACTCTCTTAAACTCTTGATCACAAAGCTTCTAGTAATATTGCTATACCCTAAGCACAAGCTGCCTATTTTTTCTAGTTAAAAATACAGAAAAATTCTACTTTCTTTTTCGTCAAGCTAGAATTATCAAAATATCAAATAATGAATATGTTTTGATTATAATAATATTAAGATATTAGAGTGAACTAGATAATAAAATGACTTGTAAAATGTTGTCTCCTTTATCAGGTGAGATTTATGACAAATTATTAATATATCTCATGCTCGAGTCTTCCCACATGTAGTATGTGTAGAGTATTGTCTCTTTTATCATGTGGGATTTTAGGCCCATTATTAATACCATAGAATATGATGAGTTTTGTAGAATTCGAGCACGGATTGATTTCAAATTATTGTCTTTGCAAGCATAGTGGAACTACCGTCATACTTACTTAAAAAAAATAACCTTTTCATTATTTGTTATAAAAATGAAAAATTAAGGTTTTTTTTTCCAATAATTCAATTTGCATATCCCTAAATGATGAGTAAATAATTTAATCATACACAATTAAGAAAACAAAACTTGAATAACAATTACATAATAACATAAAACTTGCAAAAGAAGTACAACTACTGAAAGAGACACAAAATATCTTTTTTATTATTATTTTCAAGAGATCTTGATCTGTAAAGGATATATTGATTTCTTTTTATTAAGTATTTTGAAAATTTTATATTGTTTTGTTTATTGTTAAAGTTCTAGGTAGTGGAGTAGTTGGTGATTAGTGACAACTCTTATTTTTTGATAAACTAAAGATCAATTAGACAATTTACTTTATTAAATTTTTCAAAAAATAAAATGTTACAATCTTTTTAGGACATTCAAAAGAGAAGTGCTACAATTTTTTGAGACGGATAAAGTATATATCATACGGAGACACAATAAGTCCACTGTATCTATTGTATCTTAGAATACCATATGATATATATTTTTAGACAAAATAATATTATTTTATTTAAAATATTAATTCTACAGAATATATCATAATGTATATGCTTTTATCTCATATCATATACAATATTTTTTCCCCTCAGATCTTGCTTCTTTGAAAATTATTGGGGTTATCTACTAGAGTTGTTTCAATCTAGACGTTTTATTTAAAATGAAACCCTTAGATAATGCCATCTATTATTAAATAAAAAAATATGTCACGTCATTTCGAAGTTATTGCTTGGGAGTGCACTGTATCACACTGTGGTTGAATTAATTACTTTAGATAAAGGAGCTTTTGAAGAAAGTGTCTTAGACAATAAAATAAAATGGTATTTAGTCAAACCATGGCAAAAATATTTTTAAGAATATAAACATTTAAGAGAAAAAGTGTAGTGCATTATGGTATATGCATCACATATATAGCACTTTAAGGGTTTTATTTTTTGTTGTATGGATTATATATGTGTATATCATTATACATGTATAATACATATAACAAGAAGTACAATTTTAAAAATATTATGACACACATAATTGCGTATATTATAATATACTTCTTGAGATTTTAATATTTAATTAATTATTCACACTGAGAAAGAAATTTATATCAAATGTCTTTATTAACTACTCTCAATAAAGTTCTAAAGTATAAATTTTTAATTTTTAGTTTTGAGTCAAGATATTTACGGCTTAAAAGTGTTTTGAAAGAATAATCAAACATCAAGAAAAATAAAAAATAAAATATTTTAAAAGCATTTTTAAGCCACTGCAGCTCACTCCAAAACAGGCAAGACATTCCTCTATGTATCGGTATACTTCAAACAGTCTCCTCCATCTTCGCATGCCACAAACCATCACCATGGTTTAGTAGTCAAGTTCTAATATAAATTTAATCTTACTCTACTTTAAAAAAAAAGGTCTATGTTTGTAGTATATACATATATATGTGTGCGTATATATATATTATTCAAAAATACAATAAGTATTATACAATTATTTTCAGCTAACGTAAATGCATATATGACTCGAACATATTATCTGTTGATATGGGAAAAATTATTGAAGTTAAATTTTATTCATTAAATGACTTAAAAAAATAATCGCAAAGTTAAATTAAAATTAATATAAATTCATTTAAACTAAAAAAAAAAACTCCCTTCAGAATGAAAGTAATGTCACAACCATTACTTCTGCAAATTAAGAAAGTTCCTACTTGATTTAAGGAAAAAAAAAAAAAGCCCAGGTCACTTGAAATTAGCATAAGCCTACATAAATAAATTTTTATAAATATAAAATACATGATTTCATTGATATACGTGTTGTAACATTCTTTTCAATTTTTTTTTTATTTAAAGTTATAACATTCTTTTAAGGACAAAATGAGTATTACAACTAGTAATACTTTTTAAATAGTTTACAATATTAGTGATTATATAGTATTAAGAAATTGAATTAATATTAATTTTATATATAAAATTTAAAATTTCTATATTTGACAAATAACTGAATTATATATATATATATATATAAAGCACAAATCAAAAAATTTTGGTTCAACACTTTGTTTATTTAGACAATTTTACCTTTAACTCATACTTTCTTTGCCCAATTCAATATGATTATTTATGTATTTTCATACTAAAATTAAAAAATACACATTTATTGCTACTAATTAAATGTTAAATGAATTTATCACTTTAATTCACTTTTAATTAATTTATAACTTTAATTGAGTAGGACTTAGAGGAATTTGAATAGTTTTCTTTAAACTAAACTCTTTAATTACATAAATATCCTGCATAAAAAATTTCTAATTCTTTCAGTATTTCTTTTTCTCCATATTTCATGAGTAGAAGTCAGTTCTCTTTCACATCTTCAAAACCATATAATATTTTAGTAACTTAGAGAATCGAATGAGATGCATATGACACATAAAAGGAGAAACACACCAAGAAAGCTCACTAAAAAGATTACTTCAACAAATTTATTTTTAGTTATTATAATTTTCTTTATAAATAAGAAATAAAATAATATTCGATTGTTCTCTACTATTTAAATAGTATATATATAATATTTTGACAGGAAATATAAAATTTTTTTTATAAAATTGACTGTAATTACAAAGGCAATATATATATATATATATATATATATATATATATATATATATATATATTAACTATTGTTAGATTCAAGCCCAGATATCGCCAGACACTCAATCTAGTATATATAAAAGAATAAGCACCACAAAAGTCACATAGTCAATTCAATTTTTTGATTCGCATTTTTGTCACTTTTTGACATTATTGTCAGTGAATTCAATATTAACTTACACAACTCAATAGGGTTATATCTAATTTTTTTCACTTAACTCACTGAGTCATGCATATCATTAAGTAGTTACAAGCTTAAATACAAATAGCCAAATTATCTCCCCTATCATATTGATAGTCAAACTTATGTAGTCTATTTTCCTTTTTAGTTTGTCGAAATTAAATTATTTTGTCTAAATTTAATTGTTCTCTTTCTTTAATTGAATCACTTTTAATCATATTTTCTAATACTATTCGTAATTTTTTTAATTAGAAATCACAAATATATGTTTTTTTTTTTAAATACAAAACTCATTACTCCATTCAATTCTTTCTTTTTATTTAATTCTCTATCTATTCAACTTCTCTATAACTAAATGAAGGACAATTTAAAAAAAAAATAAAATTAATATACATACATTTTGTAATTAGAACAAAACAAAAGGAGTATTTACATTAAACATTGAAGTCATTTGTTTGGAGGAAGGTGGATAGCCTCTCATTCGACTATTTATTAAAGGTTAAATGAATTTACAACAAGGCTTAAATAAATATATAAGAATATGGAGGATTTTTGGGTTAAATACATAATTGTCCATTGTATTATGTCTCTTTTTACAAATACATCATTGTTTTATTTTTTTTTTATAAATTCATCACTGCACTAAATATTTTTAACAATCAGTTATTTTCTTTATTAATTTAAGAAATTATTCAGGCAAAAAATTTATGATACAGTGATAAATTTGTAAATAAAATAAAATACAATGATGAGTTTGTTAAAAATATACACTGCAATGACGAGTTTGTAAAAAAAATAATACAATAATGAATTTATGAAAAGAGACATAGTACAATAAACAATTTTACATTTAACCCGAGGATTTTCTATCAAGATAACTCTTCCATTTGGTCCACAACCTTCATTTGCACCTCATTCATTTTCTATTCTCCTCTCCTATTGGCTCACGGGTATAGTATTTCTGATTTCTTTTTTTATCCTGCAACACACACAATGCAGATAGAAAAGTCAGTACATCTTCGGTTATACTACCCCCACATACAAGAGAGCTCAACTGACCTCATTTGAATTTTTTTTTTAAAATTACAAAATATATATAGTATTTTGTAATATCTATAAATTTTGAGGTATGAAACATAAATTTTACATATAAAGACGTCTTTGACCAAGTCATTACGCACTATCTGTCGTCCTCTTCAGCAGTTTTGCTTCAGCTTCAATGTCTGCCACTATGCAGCGCCTTTAGGCTACCGCTTCAGCAGTTCTACTTCAAAGTTCAAACCAATTAGCTCGTGTTCATTATCTTTCTAATTTCCAAGTTCTTCATTAATTGAGAAATTCTTAGACCTGCAAATTACAATTCTACAATTCTATTGGCTAAAAATTTTGTTCTTAACACAAAATATAAATTTGTTACTTTATTTCTTTGTTAATTTGTTCTTTAATTACTTTAAAGTTAAAATCTATATGTCTATGTGACTATTATGTTTATCAATTTTGAATTATTATTAATTTTAAGTTTTAATAGCCTAATTTTAAGTTAATTTTAATAGCCTAATTTTAAGTGTTAATAGGCTAATATTTTGTCTTGATTTGTTAATAGACTAATATTATGTTTTAATAGTTAGATATGTTTAAAATAGTTAGCTCAAATTTTTCGAAAAGTGTGCTAAAAATATATAATTTGAGAATATTTTAGTTAAATATTAATTTTAGAATTTGTATTGTACTATATGTAAGGACAAGTCTAGACTTTAATAATTTACAAAACATAAGTGATCTTGCTCAAAAAATGGTTGAAAAGGGCAAATATTTGGCTTATCCTTCGGTTTATTTTCTTGTGAAATTATCACTGATTTTGCCAGTTACTATTTCATCGGTTGAAAGTCTTTTCAGCTATGAAAATTATCAAGACTACATTTCATAATCGTATGGGAGACAAGTGACTGAACAAATACTATCAAAAATAAGGCCGTTATGGAACGGTTCAAAGACGAAGAAGATCGAAAAATAATTTAACAGTTGTGTTCATATGATTCAACTAAGTAATTATGTATTGAAATTTTAATCATATTTGTAGGAGAATATGATATATTAAAATTGATGTGTGTATAATAACGATTACATGAGAGGCCTTATATAGGCTTAACCTACTTGGAGAATAAGTAACTTAATTATAATCCAACTTGAAATCTAAGAATCATATTACCATAAGAAATCTATTATCATAATAATACTATAAATATAATATTAATTATATTAATGTAATTAATATTATTTTCTCTAATAATAATAATATATTTAACAATATTTATTGTAAATTTTGTTATTTGTATTTCATAATTATTTGTATTTATTATTTTGTTATATAATAATTTAACCATTGACTACTGGCTTCGCCACTGCCCACCCACATAATAACGGAGAGACATGTCAATACCTCTTCGTATGTAAAGCTTTACAAGACATAAGGAAGACTAACAGAAAATGTAGAAGAAAAATACATTCACCAGGTAAAATATTAAAATAAGAGAAGAAAGCCTTTTACAGAACAATATCGTTTCCTGACCTTGGCCATCTGTGCCTTTCTGTTTGTCCTCCCCAGCTTATGTATCCATGTCTCCTGCACATGATATTAAAGTAAAGCTTGTCATTTGCATTTATTTTTCCTTTTAATTATATCATATATTTTGCTATAGTTGAGCAAACTATACAGGTACGGCACTGAAAAGGCATACAATGTAAGATGATCAAATTTATTGTGCAATTATCAACAAAAAAAAAGAAAAAAAAAAAGAGAGAGAGAGAGATCAAATTTGTAGTTTATTTTTTGAAAAGGGCTATAGTTAAATTTTTATGTTGATGAAATTTATTTAACGTAGTCAAATGTTGTGATGGATTTTATTGATAAATTGTTAAACGGTGAAAAAATAAATGTTCACAATAAGGCAAAAGCATTTTAAACTCAATTTAACAAATTATAGGACAAAATTCGTAAATAATTATCATTATGATGTGTAGCTACAAAAATACATACGCATACATTTTAGTTTACGAACACAAATATATAACCTTAGTCCAAAATTGCATCACCTAAATAAACAGTAAAAATATTGATCCAAGTATATAATTCCCATTGAATTGGACCCAAACAAAGACAACATTAGAGGGAAACTACCACCTTCAGGACGCCAACCATAACCAACGCGAGAGAGTGTGCATCAAAGTCATATATATATATATATATATATGAACACACTTATAAAGTGAGAGAAATAATTTAAAACCCGATCACATAAGATGACAAAAATATTCTTTAAATTTAAATTAATGTTAACTTTATATAACTTTTATCAATTTTTTTAGTAATACGGAATAATTTTTTTTTTTTTGTAGAAAATTCTCATCTCGCATGCACAAATGTATGTGCATTTAATTCTTTTGTGTGTGTGTGTGTGTGTGTGTGTGTGTGTGTGTTGGAGAAAGTATGGCTGTGGTAGCCCAAAACTACATGTTCAGTTCCCAAAACAAGAGAAAAAGAAAAAAAAAAAAAAAAAAAGGCTATCATCTCTGTAAAGCACGCTAGAATGAGCTGTATGGCTATCAAATTATACTTACTTATTTAAATCAATTTTAATATTCCCTAATAAAAGCTGACCTTTCCGTCCGTACCGTATAACTTTTTCCTCATCTTAGTCATAGAGTGTAGCGGCTACGAGACGTAGGAGGAAAAAGAAGCATCGAAGTCTCTGATTGTAGGAGGGTTTTCGTTAGCTTATGTTAAAGACTGTAAATATAATCAAACGGTTTGAGATTTATTCGAAATTGTTATGTTAAAAGTTCGATTTGAGCTTGATTCGAAATACTAATGAGTAGAATATGACCACATTTTAAAGTTCGATAAATTATTTTAATTTTATTAAATTATTTTTTTGTATTGATGTTCGATGGTATTCGTTTGAAAACTTTAAATTACTCGGGTTCGATTTGTATTTCGTCTTAATTTGATAGCTAAACGAGACATGCACAAACTTCATTTCAAGTTCGTTAAATATACAAATAAAATCTGAGCACGTCAATATTAGACTCGATTCGACTCTTTTACCACCTCCAACCTCTGTTATTGGTCTCGTCCGCAGTAAATTCTTTGGGTGATCAAAGTCCTGAACTCCCTTAGAAATTTCAAGCATTATATTTAACCAAAATCTTTCATGTTCTCTTCCTCTCCATTCAGGGTTGAAATTGTGTCCCTTAATTAAACAATTACTGTGAGTTGACCCTTAGCTCCGGTTTGCAACGAAATACGGTAGCGGCACTTCATATTGCTTTTTAAAGGAAGAAAATTACATAAATGCATGCTCTATTGATTTTTTTTTTTTTCCAAGAATATCATTCCAGTCTCCAAATTACATATGCACAATATTGTCAACTAGTCTCAACTGCACACATTACATGTGTACAACAAAATGAAAAAGAAAAGATAATAAATAAATAAATAAATAACTTATAGAATTTACAAAAAAATGGAGTTAAAACTCCATTATCCATTTTTCTCTTATAGCCGCATCTAAGATGTGCAAGTTGTGCGGAAAATAAAGAATAAAATAGAGAGTTTTTAAAGCAGTTTAACTTGTGATTTTTGAAATTTTAAAAGTAAATAAAAGTTTTTTTTAAAATAAAGTGTGACATGGCTTCACCATAGTTGGCTAAAGGCTAGATGCCTTCTGCCTTTATTATACTTATAGATACATATATTGGCCAATGGGTTTTACGTAATTTCATATCGTTAAAAAGTAAGATGGAATACGAATAGAGAAATTTATAGTGTAAATGTCATTAACTTAGTACTCCCTCCGTCCCAGTTTAATCACAACATTTTAATTTTTTACGGAGTTTAAGAAATTTGTTTGATGTTATAATATTAAGAGAATGAATAGTGATTGAAGTAGTAATATTATAATTTTAAAAAGAAGAATAGTGATTGAAGTGATGAGGATATAGTATTAATATTATAATTTTAAATAGGAGAATAATGATTGAAATGGTTGGTTATATTTAATAAAATAAAGATAATTTAGACGATTTATATTATTAAATTTTAAAAAATATATATAATTTTTATGAGATGTTCGAAAAAGATTAAATGTTATAATTTTTATGAAACAGATGGATGGACGGAGGATTTGTTTCTTTTATTGACACGAGGGCAGCAAGGTTATGGGAAAAGAATATTCTGGACGCCATAATATGAGGAGTACGAATAAATAGCCCAATCATTAAGTTAATGTGGTATCCCATCACTCACAAAAAAACAGGAGAAAGAAGCTCTCAGTAGCCATAGCTTTGTCTCTGAGATGATGTTGAGGTCCATCGGAGGAGATGAGAAGGCA
>JAUMHB010067354.1:0-10461 GCA_032359685.1 Pittosporum tobira | reverse complement strand
AATAACACTATATATGTATTTGTCTTCAAATAAATAATTTGAACACATATTTCAATAAAGATATAGAATATATATATATATATAAAGAATAATAATTTTATGAAAATATTTAAATTTTGTAGAGATTGAAATTTTTTGCTTCTCAAAAATAATTTCTCTTTAATTATATATAGTAAATATTTTAATTAATTTTTTAAACGAAAATAGAATAAAAGTAAAATATTTATGGGTCCTACTCCATTAAATAGTCCGTGCATAGGTATTAAAATAAGCAAAGGAGCTCCTCGGTTTTATTCTTACTTTAGGCGTCGTTTGGGTAGGGCAGGCTCTCTTACGTCGCTGTCAGTCATAAACAAGGAGTGGGATGGGAGGCAGGCCTGGAAAGTGCCACTTCATAACCCCCCCAAAGCTTAAGCTGCTTCACAACACTCAACCAAGCGGGAACTCTCTCTTTCTCTCTCTAAAACCTCTCCAATATTTCCATGGCGATTCAAGAAGATTCTCACACAGTTTCACTGCTTCTCCTCCGATCGGCATCTACATGAGTTAGTTTTCTCTTTTTTTCCCTTCAGATGCATGCTGTTTATATGGTTTATAGATTGTACAAGTGTTTCTCTCTCTCTATAACCATGAGATGTGTATGAGCCTATTGTAGTGGTTAGCTCTTCTGATTTCTCTCACTAGCTTAGCTTAACTTTCTATCTCTACCACCATGAAACTGATTAGTTATCTCTCACTAGCTTAACTAGTTTGTTTCTCGATTACTTGTTGTACTTCTGATTTATCACTTTCTCTTCCTAAAACTATCACAACCTTTTTTCTCTCTCTAAAACTAGCCTAAATAATTCATCCAAATTGTTGCTACAAACTAGTTGTACTAATTTATCACTTTCTTTTTCTAATTTTCTCTCTCTAAAACTCTTGTTTCCTTTCTTCGCTATCAACTTTCTCTCTCTAACACTGTTTTCGACTGTACCAACTCAGTACTTAATATATGCATCTACAAAAGTTTTCTTTCTAGTTGGATCAAGTAGTAACCATGGCGTTGGCGATGGAGCGGTTCTCGATCCGGTAAGATTTTCGATACGGGCATCCAATTTTGTATGGTATTGTATGTTTCGATTGATTTTATATCTTTAATTAAATGTGTATACAAACTGTTTGTAGAGAGTACACATCCAATATGAGGAGTATTGATGTTTTGAAATGTTGGCCGTTCCAAGAAACGAGGAAAGAAGACATAGATGCGTTTCTCCCTCCGATGACTGTCCGGAAATTCAAGTGGTGGGCGGATGAGGCGGAGAATCAAGAGGCGACTGAGGAGGCCGGTCTGAGCAGCTGTCCGGTGTGCTTGGAGTTTAAGACGGCATCAGTGAGGGCAATGAATGCTCATGTTGATAGGTGCCTTGCTAAATCATCTAGCAAGGAGAAGATAAGGATGAAAGCAAAATCAAAGCAGCCAAAGAAGAGATCGATTGTCGAGATATTTGCTGTGTCACCAGAGGTTGAGAATGTGTATGAAGCCGAGGATGAGGGTGAAGATGATGATGAAGATGAAGATGGTGGTGATGGTGTTAGCAGTACACAAGAAGATGAATTTAATGATCTGAAGTTATCGGCTTTGATTCGTGTTGGTTTGAATGACAGACGGACGAGGAAAATGAAGAGTTTAGCAATTGTGAACAAGTTGAAGAAGCAGAAGAAAGTGAAGGAAAGGGATGGTGTCTCCATTGATATATCAAATCCAAAGAAGGTACTCCATTGCTATATGCTTGATTCTTGCTATGTGAGTGTTTAATTTCATAAAATATTGTTGATTCTTGCTTAATTGTGTTGTTATTATGTTGATTGGAGCATAAAATAATGATGGTTAATACGTTGACAGTCTATAATGTTAAGAAGCACTTGATTACTTTATCATAACGATTGGTATCTTTCTTTATATCACTGGCTGGAAAAAGCTGATTAAAGGCTGTATCTTTGAGGAGTAACGAAACAGATTGGTTGTGATTGTACCATGTTATGTGAGCTAGGTGGCAATGCGGTTCAGTATAAAGGGAAAAAAGTTGAAAGAGATGGGGTTCTCATGTTGGGGAAGATTTCATAAGTTTATGAAAGGGAATGTGGTGCTTCAGATGTACTAGATGGGTTTTGGCTAGACAAGGCTTTTTTTATGAGGGTGAAAGGTTGTCCTTGGGTTTATGACAGTGTATCGCATAATTAACTATGCTGTTTTTCTTACTGTTTGGCTTACGTTTTTCTCTGAACCATCACTATCTTGGCATAAGTGGCTGTTAAAATTTTGACAAGACAACCTGAAATCTTTGACTGTTGGTTATAAAATCGGTGGGAATATCTGCTAGGTGGATTATTGCCTAAGAGGGAGTATATTGAAATGGAAGTGGAGTTTATAGCATGGAAATTGAAATTAAAATTGGGTCTGATGGATTTGTAATTAACAGTTGTACAGTGACGAAGAATTAGATGGAGTTGGTTCTTTTGTGTTAATTTTTCTTTAACTAATGTATTGAATTATGGCTTTTTAAGCGAGTAGGAAATGGATCTGATGGTGTGTGGCGAACATATGACAAACCATATTCAGAACCAATTTGCATTACGACGAAGAATATGAACCTCACATTTCGTAAAATTGGTGGGAATATCTGCTAGGTAGATTATTGCCTAAGAGGAGTATCCAAATGGAAGTCCAGTTTATATAGCATGGAAATTAAATGTAAAATTGGGTATGATTAATGTACTTGTAATTGACATTTGTACAGTGAGGGAGAATTAGATGCTACTGGTTCTTTAGTTCATCACCTCTTAATTTGGTATGTTGTTCTTTTCTGGAGTATATCAGGAAGGTTAATTTGGACTGAAGTTGGATTAATCTTGCATATTCTCTTTTTGGTGAGATATGAAATTTTCGTTCGAAATCTCTTTCTTGGCATGGTGGGAAACATTATGTTGCTGTCTAGAATCTTGATTTCTGGTGTTAATTTTCGTTCAACTTAATGTAATGAATTATGACTTTCAAAGCAAGTAGGAAGTCAATCCGATGATATCATCGGAGGTTTTGATTCAATTACAAGTTTTGATGGACTGATTATTAACCGTCAGCAGCAATGGCTGTCCAGTAAGGTACCAACTATAAATGAAAATTAACTGGCTGAAGGATACTCTGAGGGCTTGGTGAAACTTACAGGCTTATCGTGTGATTGTCGGTGTGTGTAAACGTAAATAGTTGTAATTTGCTGCATAACCAATTGGCCAATTGTTTAGAGCGTCAAGATTTTTAAATATCTCAGAGACAGATCTCCTTAAACTTAAGAAATCTACCTTTGGAGGACCAGCTACACAGGTTAAATTGCAGGAAAACATGGTACCGAATACGTGTATTGCTAAAAACAAACTTGCTGCTGTGCTACTGCTCTATAAAAATTCTAGAATATTTGCAGAATATCTTGTATCATCTTTACAACTTTTCCTGGTCTAGATTTGGTTTTGACTAGCACTTTATCATATGTTTAGGAATTTATCTGATTGTGGTTGCTAACGATTATTTTTAATATTTGTTTGTATGGATTGTATGCATATTATCTATCTTTGGTTAATATAATAATCTATGGGAGAGTTTCCCTCCATTCTTCACCGTGGATTAATGAACCTACTTGCATATTGAAGGATTCTTTGGAAATTATGTTTCTTCCTCGCCAAGCCTCTATGTCAATATAAGTATGACAAGAAAAATCAGTAGTAATTAATGCCTATACATCATGTGTGTATGTATTAGTCATGATCAGTTGGAAAATGTGAATGGTTAGGGATAGCAATGACTTTTTACAGAACCAATTATGTTTTTGCTCCCTATTTGCAATAAGATTTCCCTTAAAGTTAAATAGGTAATCAAATATTTAGCTATTAAATCAAGCTGAACTTGGGTGTCTTTTAACAGTTTCGCCCTACCTTTAATGTTGAAAAGTGTTTGACCATACCATCTTCCACTCCGATAGTCAACCTAGCTCCCTTATTTAACTAAGACTAATGTGCTTTGTTTTAAATGGCCCAATTATCTTTGAATTAAAATCCCGTCATCTTATTAACTCAGTTCATTATGATGCACTAATCATTTATTTCAACCCAACTTCTTTAATTTTAAGATCTTTTAATCTTTTAAATCAAGCCCATATTCCATATTAGAAAACAGGCTCTCTCGCTTGTCCTGGGTAAAAATTACCTATCCATCCCTTAACCCCATCCATCCAAAAGAAAGAGAAATAAAGGAGAGAGAAATTAAAAGAAAAACATGCTAAAGAAATAGAAAATGAATAGACGCCAGCCTATGGACTTTGGTATAGATACTTCTTGTTCAAACCTCAAGTTTTACTGTGCAACTTAAGACTATTCAAAATCCTCCCTTGGAAAAACTTTTACTAAACGACTGGAATATTTTACGGCAAATGCATTTAAACTCACTGAATTCAAATGGCATTCTCTTTGTTGTTGATCTCAGGAGAGATCGCTAAAGCTGAAAGAGAAGTGTCCACTCACTTCCACAGGAAATTGTAACATTTCATCATATACTATGGGGCTCACAAGAGGTTTATTGGATGCCGTTCCTGTCCATAAGAAGAAACCATGGTCAAAATGTTTTATGACAGGAAAGAAAAAAACTTTTGGGACCTCCAAGAAGCAAAAATCATTTCTTTCTGTTCATGGAATTATGAAGAAACATCCAAAAGTAGTTTCACGGAAGAAGTCAATGTTAGACACCTTGAGGAAATCTAGTGAAGCAAATCTTGGTGCCAGGTTTTCCAGTAAGGATGACATACCCAGACGAAACAGTCACGCTGCAGAATTTCCAGAATTAGAAAATGCTTTCCATTCTTATTCCAATGCCGGTGCTGTTTCTTTAGAAATAGATCAGTTTGGCGCTGCTAAGGAGACTAGAAATGACAAAAGTGCTCCCATCAGCAAAGAGAATGAGAACGGGGTTCTGTCTTTTACTGGAAAGAAGTCATCTGAGATGTGTTTATGTGCAAGTAAGACCAACTTTCTGAGGCCTCATATCAGTCCAGAGCATTTATCCAACAGACCCGTAACTTTAAATCAAGTTGCACATGGTAGTGAAAATTTGCGTTGCCTTGAACATGGTTATAGAGTTGGCCCCCACGATCACTTATCTACTTGTCCACCTGGATCTCTTTCCACGGAAAACGAGGTCTATAGGCCAAACTTGATCACTCAGGGAGTCGAAAATATGTCAATAGGTAATGGGGATCCTAGACCTAGACTTGCTGCAGTGTGTTATAGGGATTATGTGAATCCATTTCCTTGGTCATCATCATCTTATTTTACAAGTGATAATGTAAATGGGTATGGAAGCCAAATTTTACCGTACTACCCTTTCCGCCATCTTACTCCAAGGGAACTGATGCTTAGTATATGTTCTGTGCCCGACTTAGAGCAAAGGGGTGCTATTCCTGTAGAAAGGTCCGTGAAGAAAGATTTTTGCAGATTGCCCCTTAATTCCCAAGGTGAACTTGTTCATCTTAATTCAAGTGGTACGGGTGGGTTAAACCAACTGATGGGGCTACCAAGTACTGTAATGGATTCGTCAAGGACCATAGCGCAATTGTTCCCTGTCCAGGACCGAGTAAAAGAGAACCCACATTTTCTTGCATCATCAGGTTTCGATATTACTGAACGACAAGGTACTGGAAGAAATGGATTTTCCTTCTTGAATTATCTAACGGGAAGTAGCCAGTCTGTCTATCCTTTGGAGCCCGGTCTTGGCCCAATTTGGAATCCCTCTGGAGATAGAAATATGCATCAAGAAAGGAATTCTGACCTCGTGTCTGTAAATGTCAGTCAACCAAAAATGCGATTGATGGGCCAAGAGTTTTCCGTTGGTAAGAATTATAGAAACTTGCAGGAGAATGAAAAGGAGGTTTGGATGGATAAGCAGATCATAGCAGAGTATCGTCCTGCTGATACTACTACCATTAGCAGTCCTCTGAGGAAAAACTTTCTGCCGGACTTCATTATGCAGCCATCATCGCGAAAAGGTAAAGAGATTGCATGTTCTTCAGAAATTCAATTCAATTTGGCATCACATATGAAACCTCCAGAGTCTAGGTATTCACAACCGTACCTCACTGGTCAAACTAACGCAGTATATGAAAATGCCCCTATTACCAGATCATATCCTTGTTACCCTCCGGAGCCTTTTCCATATGACTATGAACCTTTACCCATCAATGCTCGACCAATACAAGAATCCGCTACTCATAACACTTTTCAGAATTTGAGGCCAAATTATACACAATCTGGTAAGAATCCAAAACTACCTTATCCTCCTACAAGTTCAGCCTTCAAATTTCCTTTCTTGCATCCCGAATTAGAAGTCCCCGTCCGGGCATCTTGTTGTCAGAGCTCTTTAATTACGAGCTTACCCCAATGGATGTTAAACGCAACACACTCAAAGGGAACTATGATCTCTGATCCATTTGGTAATCGTCATCCTTGTAACATGTCTGATAATAACTTTCAAAAAAACCCTTCCATTTGCCGCACACCAGATGCTACTGATAAGTACAATCCTTTATTCAGCCAGTCTCCTTTGCAGAATGCGTCTAATTTGGCTTCTACTCAATCTCCAGTAGGACGAGCCGGCCAAAAAATTTCAAAAACTTCAATCATGAAAAACAGACGCGAGTATAGGATCAAGTTCAAAGAGCAAATGAAGGCAAAATATTGTCCTAATAAAGACCTTTCTCATGGAAAAGTAACCAAAAAGAGGCGTGCAGCTAAAACAGATGATTCTGAAAGGCCCAACAAGTTACCTAACTTCGAAATTTCAGAAGATTGTCGTGGTAGAGAAAACAACATGGAGTATGGGCAAAATGTGACTCAAATGGATGGAAGTGGAGTTTCTGAAATTGATCCACTCAAAGTGGATGGTATTTCAAGACTGGGTCCCATTAAACTGACTGCTGGGGCAAAGCACATCCTGAAGCCAATTGAAAGTATGTGGAAAAGCAACTCCAGGCCGACACACTTGAAAGTTCCTTTTGCTGCAGTCACAAGCTCTGGTATGGCTTATGAATCTCAGAAATCAGCCAAGGTCTACAAGTTTTAGGTGTAAGTTTAATCTTAGCATTTTTTATTTTATTTATTTTATTATTTTTTAAAATTTCCTTTTTCTTGTCTGAGATAATATACTTATGCTTCTTAAAATGTCACATTTTGCAGTGGAACAAGTATGTGCTCCAACGGTCCAAGATTAACTCAGGTTGTGTCATATTTACTGCTGTGTAAGCTATAATAGCTCAAATATCTTGAGTGCTCGAACTAAGATGTTTCTGTTACTTAAAATTATGCTTTTTGTGACATATGCTCCTATGGACATCTGTACCATGACATCCTATAGGTGATTTTATAAGCCTTTTGTTTATTAGCTTATGTTTGAAATGCACTGGTATGGTTATTGTGTTGGTCTATTTTTATGTTTGGAGAAAATAGTGTTTACTGATTATTTAAGGGAAAATGTGAACTTGTAATTCCAAAATGAATGGGAGTCTTTTGTTTGAAAGAGATAAGCAGCAGCTTTAACAGGATTCTTTTATATTTTTCATGCGTTGGGAACGGTTCAAGATTATTTTAAGTCGTTCAACTCTAAAAAGGTTATGGTGCTATGCTGTGGATGAATATTTTAAAAATCGGATAAATTTAAGTGGTAAAGAAAAAGTTTAACGCCAATTGGATATTACTCAAATATAAATGAGAATTAATTGATATTAAATATTTAATTAATTTAAATGTTAAAAGACCATTTAAGATTAAATTGAAAATTAATTGGAATTAGAAGATGATTGGGGTAATGGTTACTATTCCAAAAGAATACAAGCAAAGACTGTCTGGCTTTGAGTTTTTTCATACAAACAATACCCAAGAACAGTCGGACTTTGACTTGATATTAGCAAAACAAAATTTCTGTTTTGGTAAGAGCTCATGTTAACGGACCTACGGCGGTAGCATGATGAGTCCAAATCTATCTCACTTACCGTCTCATATGCTGTTTTAAATTTAATTTAACTGTTGTATTATATTTAAATTTATTAATTGTAAAAAATAAATATAAAATTTTATATGATTTAAATCAAATACAACCGTTTGATTATATTTGAAACAAGACAACAGATTTGGACTCGTAGCGTAGCGTGATAGGCAAATTTCTATTGTAAATATAATATGATACTATTTAGTTTGTCCCAAATTTAGGTTACCGGAAAATTCAAAGTATTTCATCTGACAAAAAAAAAAAAATTAAATTCAAAGATTTCTGCAATGTTCTATGTTTGTATACGGTATCATATCAACAACGAAGTATTAAAAAAAAAAAAATCATCAGATATTATTGTGGCACTTTTTTCTCTTCACAGTGGAATTAAATACACACCTATACATTTCTATCAAGTCTCTTAAATCACTCTGTTGTTTAGACTATGATAATTATTATTAACTCTGAAGAATCTACTCATGTACTGTAGCTCAGTGCTTCTTCGCTTCTTTCTCAGCCTGCAAAGCATAATCAACTAAGCATCAGTATTCAGCAACAGAACGAGAGATCACAAACTAGGGGTGTTAAACTAGAGAGCCCTCAAACTTGGCTCTTTTAAAGTTTGTCTCAAACTCGATAGAAAGTTTATTTAACTTGACTAACAGTGATATATAGGAAGATTCAGATATGGATGCATTTTCTTAGCGAACAGAATGCATGTACGTACCGCTTTGACAATCCGATCAAAGGCATCGGGTCCATATCTCTGAATGTAACGTTCGACAGATTTTCTAGCATCAAGGCTCATCATCTGCAGAACTTTCCTCTGTTCCTCTGGGTGGTTTGCGCTCACATACCCACCTATTTTCACATATTTCCTCACAAAATTCTCGTAGATGTAAGCTGCTCCATTGAATACGGGCAGTACCAACCACATGCAGAACAGTAGCTTCATGTATGGCCAAAATGGTAGCCTACGTGCATAAAATTAAGAAGCCATTCATATATATATATATATATATATATATACGCGCGCACACACACACATATACACACATTTGTTATATATAGTACGATGTAGTAATATATATGCATTAACTAGTTAATACCACTGAAGAACTTTCCAGCATGAGAGCTCGAAGAGAGTTATAAATGAGTACAAAACCCAGTACATTAGCCATTGTTGATCATCTAGTGTTGAAGGACTCTCGATTGCTCGCATCGATGCGTACCTGCATACATATTCATTCCAAGATTCATACATGTGTGTGTGTGTGTGAGAGAGAGAGAGAGAGAGAGAGAGAGAGTAATTATTTCCTATGGAAAATATTTGACTTACAGAGGAAAGAGAAGCATTATCACAGGCCTGGTTTACAACCAAAACAAAATTGTTAGTTGTGATATACCGGTTAAGAAGATTAATTGTTTCATTGAAATTCCTAATGAAAAAAAGCAGGTTGCAACTGAACACCAAAATTAATAAAGCAGCCACGATCGAGAAAAAATATGTACCCCAATGTAATGGGTGTGTGTTTGTCTCTCATAGTATGTAGCTAGAACACGCTTTTAATTTAGTTGTTTTAGCAAATATACCAACAACGACATTGACATGGAGTTAGACCTAAAAAGGCATGAAATATATAGTTTACCAAGAATATAATGATTATGGTCTTAATCACACACACACACACACACACACCCACACCCCCACCCACCCTATTAGTGCATCCAAACTTCTAGCCATGGCTCCAAGCACACCCATGTTGAAACGCTCCTTTGCTGTCTGGTTGAATTGCTGCCTTTGCTCGATCTGGTTGATCAAAGAAATTATTGTGTGGCTATTTAACAGTTGATACAGATTAATGTGGATCATGTTCGTGCGGGGTTTTATAGTATTAAGGGGTTGAAGATTGATGAAATGAAGGAAAGAATCTCTGTTAGATTCCTAGATCAATGGGCTAGCTCAAGTCTTCTTTTCTCTAACAACAAGAGATCGAGAGAATAATTGCTTGTACTGTTGTACATATACCTTTCTTCTTTCTCTTGTATTGCTCTTTATACGGTTTAGAATAAAAGATTAGTAGAAAGTATCTTTTCAAATGCAAACACCCCACGTGCATGCATGCTGTGTCATATTCTGTGAGCAGAGATATGTAAAGTCTTAAAGCTATTATGTATATATGCCCCATAAATTGATAGAATATACTCGATACTCGATCTTAATTATCATTTTGGATATATTTTTTCGCAAGTTCATATGAAAATTGTAGCACGGATTCAACCTTAATATCTCATAAATCTCTTTTATTCAATTTTGGGTAAAATGTAAATTATCACCTATGGTTTCATCAAAATTGCATCACCACACCTCAGGTTTAAAAGTCAACTCTAAACCATCC
>JAUMHB010067343.1:2168-13720 GCA_032359685.1 Pittosporum tobira | reverse complement strand
TGCACTTTGTCTCTTACGACTGTTTTGGAAAAATCCTGATATCGTCAATCTAGATGGGTGGTAAGTGTGATTCTAGCTGACTCATCTTTTACCTTTTCTGCTCTAGCTTTCCAGTAGTTGTAGACCACTTGTGAGAAAGAAGACTGCACTTTGTCTCTTACGACTGTTTTGGAAAAATCCTGATATCGTCAATCTAGATGGGTGGTAAGTGTGATTCTAGCTTCTTTCAGGCCTGGACTTTAATTAATAAGGCTAACTTAGACTTGAGCCATGTATGATTGACTCATCTTTTCCCTGTTTTCATGTCAGATCGGATGGTTTTGTGAGAGATAGTAGAAGTAGGAGGAGTTTTTGCAAGATCTGTTAGCAAGGATGTAGATCTGCACAGAGAGTGCAAGATATGTGAAAAAGGAAGAAGGAAAGAAGAAGGAAGAAAGAAGGATGAAGAAGAAAGAAAAAAAATCTGCGCTATGGTCTGTCGCGAAAAATGAAAGGAAAAAAAAGAGATAACTTGAATTAAAATGTGGACCCACAAATTAGAAAATAATTTATGTCAAAAGGGTAAAATAGGTATTTTATAATCTTAAATTTACTAAGAAAGGAAATGTTACAATTTTTTGGAACGTCTAAAAAAGACACGTGTTGCAATTCAAACGAGACAGAGGGAGTAATAATTTTTGTTTATGTTCGATTAGACCTGGTAAAATGAATAATAATTTAATAGATATTTAAAATTATTTAATATTAAATGGATATATGAATTGTAATTATTTAGATAGGTTCATAAATTGATTGAGTTAAATGGTTTTACAAATTAATTGAATAGATTTAATTGGATGGTTAGTAGTTGAACCAATTAACATATATTTTATAACTAACTATATATGTAGTTATATGTGTAATTGAACGTATGTAATCTATATGTGTAGTTATAAATTATGTAATTGAGAGAATATTAATTTAGCAAAATGGGTATTCATCATTGAACAAATTGTTGCCATGAGACATTTTTTTATATGCTATTTTATTTTTATTTTCCTTTTTTTTTTATTTTTCTTACATTTTTAAGAGTCAAATGCAATCGGAATTATAAAATTTTTACACCGTTAAATTCATGACGTTGAGAGTTTCCCAACAAGCGGTATATTAATATATTTTTGATAAACATACAAAAAAATAATCTATGAAATCTAAATTTGATAGTAGTTATCCATATCCATCATTATCCATTTATTTATCAATTATATAAATTCAATCAATTTTTAATCCAAATTCAAATATATCATAATTCATTTATATTCATCCAAATTCATTCATATCCATCCATAAGTAAGATGAACTCTAATTCATGAGCCCACTTATGTTTGCCTAATTTTCTTATATTTACGAGTAAATTAATTTAATTTTTATTTTGAATTCTCTTTTTGTTACCAGGATTGGCATATCGAGTTTACTTTTGTTTGACTAATCTTATTATACTTAAATTAATCAATTAATCATTTTTTCGATTTTTTCCTTTTTTTTGGTAATTACAATTTTTCGGGTTTTAAAGTTTTGCGACTGCAATGAAACGATATATAATGTCTGTTCCAAAAAAATAATTAAAATATTTAAATTCACAAATTAAAAAAAAATTACTTTTAATGAGAGAAAAAATTTTAATTACAAAAAATTTAAGTATTTCCATAAAATTATTATTTAAATATATAATATATATTTTTATTGATATACATGTCCACATCATTCATTTAAAAAATAAAAAAAAGATACACGAGTTCTTTTTTTTACAAAGGGAGATAGTAGAATTATTGCGATCGATAGAAATGGCAAATCTGTCTTTGTTAGCCTGTTTGGTTTCACTTATTTGAAGTGATTATAATTTTTTAAAAGTTATAATCACTTAGAGTTCTGTTTGTTTCAACTTATTCAATAAGTTGCTTTTAGATTGTACAACATGCAAAAGCACATAATAATCACTTCAAAAAAGTTAAATTTCAGAAACTTATTCAATAATTTGTTTTTAAAAAACTACACCAAACATAACCAACCACTTATTCAATAATTTGATTATTAAAAAAATCAATAATATGTTTTTAAATTAGCTATACCAAACGAGATAGTATCTGTTTCATTCCGATTTTTAAAAGTGATTATAAATTTTTAAAAGTTATAATCACTTCAGAATTATGTTTATTTCAACTTAAAAAAACTAAGTTTCATAAACTTATTCAATAATCTGTTTTAAAAAAACTACACCAAACAGACCTAACAACTTGGTCGGTGAAAAGTACAAGTGTATCACCGACCAAATTATAGTATAAAAAGTTATCGATCCCATGAGAAATTGTAATTTATCAATTATGTACCGCTTAGATAATTTTTCACTAATCTAACCAATTAATAAAAATTTAATGTTTTATATAATTTAAACAAATTACTAAGCAAATCTAAGTTAGGGTTTAAAACAATATAAGAAAGAATGTTAAGATTTTTAATTTCACCTACCCATTCATAATTAAAGTCAATTGATTTACCATGCAAGTTATAGATTTTATCTCTTGTGATAGTAGAATTTTTCAATTTTAAATAGATATCCTATCTCTAGTTGTAGTATCCCTAATTCAACTTACCAGTCCCATAATGTCCATGCGATATTTAAATAATTTGAAAAGCATTAAGTTCTTTGAAAATTTTCAAATTCATTAACCTAAGTATAATTACTACCGAAACTGCACAAGTCACCTTGAACTATCTCTGGCAAAGTTTAATATATGTTTATGCCTCAATTTGCATTCACTAATTTTCACCTCTCAGTCCTTTAATTATATGACAAAAGATCATCTAAATAGTAGCTAATTATTTAGAAGCATTAAACTCATAACACATACTCCACAACAAATAGATCCATAAAAAGCATGATAAAAATAATAACTTTAATTACTCATAAATAAGATCCATCTAGTCTTAGCATAAAGAAAATTAAAACATAATTATTCTACAAAATATAATAGAAAAAATAAAAAAATCCATAAGAAGTCCGCTAGATGTCTTTGTGTAATAACCCTTCCAGTCTCCCGCCTCCTTGAGCTTTCGATACTCTCTCGATTGTATATTGTATGAAAAATATTTATGGGATTTCAGATCTGGGCCAGGAGGGGGTTTTTATAACTTCTACTCAAGAGACTTATCACAAGTTGACTCAAATTAGGTTTGTCATCTTGGTCCGTGTCAAAAAGCCTTGAAAAAATCCAAAATCGCTTAAGTCAAACAATTTCAAAAAAGTCAACAGAATTCGTGAAAAACTGCACAACCTTACGACCCGATTTACAGCCGTAAACTGCCTTACGGGCTAGCTTACGGTCGTGAGTCAGGTCGTAAGGCCCTCAAGACTTTGATTTTGCTTCCTGCTTCAATTCTGACAATCCTCGTCCGTCCGGAATTAGGTCAAACTTAATTTTTTGTAGCTTTTTCAAGCTCAATTCTATGCAATACAAACCCAATAATAATAAAACATATCTAATCCCTTGGATTGATGATTTATTAGTCTAAAAAACGATATTTAAGCTTATTTCATATATTTTTATAATAAATTATATGTATATAAAAAACACTGATCACAACTTATTCAATAATTTGATTATTAAATAATCTATAATATGTTTTCAAATAAAGTGTACCAAACAAGCCCATATACAATTTATGTACACTGGAAACATAAATATGAGAAACCTCTATTTCCACAAAATACTGCATTTTGGTTAGTCCGACGATGTCCTCTCTGACATAATGGCAGGACTCACTTCACCCTAACGTGAGAGAGAAGACCTTGTGGAAATAACAAAAATACTTGCACAAATAACATTTTACCTAAATATGGAACCTCTTCATTCGATATTAATAACTCGTAATCCTTTCTTTGTTAGTACAACTCTTCTATACAGACATGGAAAAGTAATCATACCTATAATTCAAGCAACATTAACCCTTCAACCAGCTAGCAGCAAAAGCCTTCCAAAGGATTAAACACGTAATATCAACTACTCCCATCACAATAAATAAAATAGGAAATTAAAGAACCCCAGAAAACTTCAAAAGACTCGCAATATTTCCTTGTGAAAAGTAATCATACCAAAAATCTAGTTCTTATAATCCATAACATATTTCCACCTTACACCCTACACACATATGCCACTAAAATGAAATATGTGCATAGATTGTATTTGACAAAAGGCAAACAACATAAACATTATCTTCCAAACCTTGTGAAATAAAATGTATTTTGATCTATGCATGTTCAGAATCTTAAATTACAATCCCAGCCCTAGTAAAATACCCAGCATCTATCTGCCGCGATAATATTTGCGGGAGACATGGCATGAGATCAATGCACAGCAATGGATTGGATGTCACCATAATAATACACATCAATCAATCCATGTCAAGGAACTCCATCCTCTTTCTCATGGTACCCTTCAAATCTGTAGCCTCCCTTTCCACCTTCTGCGCCTGTTCAAAGTATGTATAACAGACCACGTCAGTACCATCACAAGTAGAATACAGGAAATTTATCAATAATAGAACTTTCTGAAGAAGAAATTGCTGTAATATTACAAAAACCATGTAAAATGAAGGAGAAATTGCTGGAGTATAGGATATTGTATGGTAAGGCTATATAGGATATCGTACAGGTTATGATAAGAAATTTATCGATAATAGAACTTCGGACAATGAAAAAGTTCAGCTGATATAAATAAACATCACCTCTAAAATAACTTGCGCTCCAAAGAATTACCAATGCGAACAGAAGACAAACTTAGATAATAAAAAGGATTTTTTGTCAATATTACGTTGTTCTTCGCTTCCGGTCATGCATCCACAGTGTAGTTTTCCATACCATCACATTCTCATTAGTGATTACAGAAACTTATATATAAGTGATGCAGGACAGATTTGAAGAACAGGTAATCGATAGGAAAAAGGGAAAAATGACTAGGGATTAGGACTCTTAAGCCTAACCTTAACCCTAGGATCTTTCAATAGGATTAGGGATTAGGACCCTCAAGCCTAATCTAGCCCCCAAACTTAACAAGATAGGGAGGAGAACTCTCATGTCTCACAATAATACTCTCAATTCAATAATAGACTGAAAAGCATGTGGGGATTACAATAGACTAAAGAGTACCAAATCCTAATTTATCTAGAAAATCCTAAAAGTACTAGAATACTAAAATACCCTTATTAAATAATAAAACTTCAAGGATGGGTTCACTATGCTCAGTCAGTTGCTTGGTTTCGTTGAGATAACTTTTTCTTACAATTTCGGCATGCTTAATTTCACTGATATGTGACTTTGATTCAATACTTATGCTTTCAGTTTGTTCCATGTTAGTCACCAAATGACTTTTTAATCTCCAATATGGCCTAGTCGTGGACAAGTACATCTTCTCTTTTTCACCTTTGAAACTATAAGAATTTTCTATTTCACAATACTCCAACCCTTGTCAAACAATATATGTGCAACATCCATAGGCACCACAAAACAATATAACTCCAATATGTAGGGATCTAAGGTAATTAGGACAATACAAAACTCCGTAATTGTAATCGAAACATCATTTAGCCACGGAATTTTCAAAGGACTCAAAACGAATTGAGCTTGCAGTTGTGACCATTTCAAAAAATGAGCAGAAACTAAATCAAATTCAAATTCTTTATTGACTGCAATTTTTATCAAATGAGAATTGAAACGACCACATATAGAGAAAGGAGAAGGAACTCTTGGATCATTTCTTAGAACAAGTAGGGGGATAAAAATATCAGACTCCATTTTATTTTTATTTTTTTTGGGGCCTACTGATTACAAGCAAAACTGAAGTTTGTGAAAATTGTGGGTGACTAATGCAGGTAAGCTGGTATCATTTAAAAGTCAAATGACAGTTTTTAAAAAGAATTTAAAAATGTATGGGGTACCTCTGAAATGTGACTCGACGAACTATTTGGAATGAAATGGGGCTAGACACGTGACTACCGTCAGTTAAATGGACAGCTAGGTGGGCCCTTCTTGAAGACAGCACACACATATCATAAAACATGAGATATAACGGAGAGCAATTTTCTCACAAGGCAGAAACGTTGATGAAGTTCTGACAGCGACATGTTAATGGTCTTGGCCAACGGTGATGATGTACCTGTGCAATTTCTTTTTCTCCTCCTCCTTTAATCTGTGTATGGGTTATTTTGGCGTTGCGATCTAGTTCTCCAGTGACTGGACAGGAGTGTTGGAGGTGATTTTCAGACCAAAGTGATAAAAAGATTGCACCTTTATCCGTTTGCAGACCTAAAAGGATGAAAAGATTCAGCCTTTAATTGGAAGGCCAGGCCGAGGACCAAGAGTAGCAGCTTTGGTGATAAATTCCAGCTAAATCGGTGATGGCTTAAGCAGAGTTACCGGATTCTCTAGTTCATCAAGCGAACCGCGAATCAGTTTTCACGAACTGATTCGTGGTGGGTTCACGTACCAGTTCTCAATATTGAGCGAACCCATTTACATGCTATAAATAAGTGTGATTTAAAGGTAATTAAAGAAATATTAGTTGTATTATTAGAGCTACTAAATTGTCAATTAAAGTATATATACATGTTTATTGACAAATACTATGGTTTTAAATAAATATAAAAGACTATGGGCATATACTATGAGTATAGTAAAAAACACTAGAATATAGATAATCTAAATAGTATAGCTACTAAGTCTACCCCCAACGAATCGCGTACCGGTAATTTAGTGTATCGCATACCCGTATTTGTACCGCGTACCAAAGCGTACTGCGAATCAGGTAACACTGGGCTTAAAGTTCCAATGAAACGGTAACGGCACAACGAGCATTAAATGCATGAACAGATGTCTCCTGAACAGTAGTTCCGTGATGAACAGTACACAATGAATAGTGACTTAGTTGACTGTGCTTTCGGGATGAACAATGCTCTGCACCAATTTCACCAAGATCTCCCACTAATTATAAAATTAATGGAGAAACGAGAGCTCTGATACCCACTTTGATGCAGGACCAATTTGAAGAACATGTGATTGATAGAAAAAAGAGAAAAATAACTAGGGATTAGGACTCTCAAGCCTAATCGCCAAATCTAGCCTCTAAAATTAAAAAGATATGGAGGAGAACTCTGAAGCCTCACAATAATACTCACAATTAAATATTTAATAGACTGAAAAGCTTGTAGGGATTACAATGATATTTAAAGAGTACCAAATCTTAATTTACCTAGAAAACCCTAAAAGTACTAAAATACCTTTATTAAATAATAAAACTTCAAGGATGGGTTCACTATGTTCAGTCGGTTGCTTGGTTTCGTTGATATAATTTTTTCTTGCAATTTTGACATGCTTAACTTCACTAATATGTGACTTCGATTCAATACTTATGCTTTCAGTTTGTTTCATGTTAGTCACCAAATGAGTTTTTAATCTCCAATAGGGCCTGGTCATGGACAATACGTCTTCCCTTTTTCACCTTTGAAAGTTGAAACTATAAGAATTTTCTATGTCACAATACTCCACGTCAAACTGATACATCCAACCCTTGTCAAACAATATATGTGCAACATCCATAGGCACTACAAAACAATATAACTGCAATATGTAGGGACCTAATGTAATTGGGACTATACAAAACTCCGTAATTGTAATTGAAAAATCATTTAGCCACGGAATTTTGAAAGGACTCAAAACGAGTTGAGCTTGCAGTTGTGACCGTTTCAAAAAATGAGTAGAAACTAAATCAAATTCACATTCTTTATTGACCGCAATTTTTATCGAATGAGAATTGCAATGACCATATGTATAGAAAGGAGAAGGAACTCTTGGATCATTTCTTCGAACAAGTAGGGGGATAAAATATCAGCCTCCATTTTATTTTATTTTTTTTGGGGCCTACTGATTACAAGTAAAACTGAAGTTTGAGAAAATTGTGGGTGACTAATGCAAGTAAGCTGGTATCATTTAAAAGTCATATGACTGTTTTTAAAAAGAATTTAAACATGTATGGGGTACCTCTGAAATGTGACTACGACCTATTTGGAATGAAATGGGGCTAGACACGTGACTACCGTCAGTTAAATGGACAGCTAGGTGGGCTCTTCTTGTAGACATCACATACACATCAGAAAACATAAGATATAATGGAGAGCGATTTTCTGACAAGGCAACGGCGATGATGAAGTTCTGACAGCGACATGTTGACGGTCTTGGCCGATGGTGATGATGTACCTGTGCAATTTCTTTTTCTCCTCCTTTAATCTGTGTATGGGTTATTCTGGCGTCGCAATCTATTTCTCCGGTGAATAGGCAGCAGTGTTGGAGGTGATTTGTAGACCAAAGTGATTAAAAGATTGCACCTTTATCCGTTTGCAGACCTAAAAGGATGTAAAGATTCAGCCTCTAATTGGAAGGCTAGGGTGAGAACCAACAGCAGCAGCTTTGGCGAAAAATTCCAGCTAAATAGGTGCCGATGAAGCAGTAGCGGCGCAACGAACATTAAATTGGTGATGAACAGTGATCTCATGACTCTAGTCCCATGATGAATAGTCACGATGAATAGTGACTTTGTTAACAGTGTTTTCGGGATGAACAATGCTCCGTGCCAATTTCACCAAGAGCTAATTATAAAATTAATGGAGAAACAAGAGCTATGATACCACTTTCATGCAGGACAGATTTGAAGAACATGTAATTGATAGAAAAAAGAGAAAAATAACTAGGGATTAGGACTCTCAGGCCTAATTTTACCCCTAGAATCTCTAAATAATATTAGGGATTAGGAATCTCAAGCCTAATCTAGCTCCTAAAATTAACAAGATAGGGAGGAGAACTCTCAAGTCTCACAATAACTCTCAATTCAATATTCAATGGACTAAAAAGCTTGTGGGGATTACAGCGATATTTAAAGAGTACCAAACCCTAATTTACTCGGAAAACCCTAAAAGGACTAAACAACTAAAATACCTGTATTAAATAATAAAACATCCTAATAACCTAAATCGCTAAAAAATAAAATAACAAATTACATCAATTTGAAATAATTATAATACTTCCAACAATAAATATAAATATATTCTTGCTCTTCACTTCTCGTCCGTCCCCATCATTAAGACTTGAGATATATTACTAAAATTACACAACTATTGTAATAGGTGAATAACATCAGAGAGCTGAGGAACTGTCCAGTAAATGGGAGGCCATGCCATTGTATCAAGGTATAGTTTTATCTACACGAATACACACTTAAAAATAACAATATAATCACAAAACTTACCTTTTTTATCTCCACAGGCAAAACACGAGTCATGTTGGGGGGAAGTTCCTCCTTCTCTAAGTCCTAACCAATCAAGTCCATATATAAAGAAATGAGAACGTCAATTATGCAAGCAAGTTTTTTGCACAATAGAACGCAACTAGTAAGAGTTTATACCAGTTCACCAATTAAAACGACATTCTCCCCACGAATTACATAAAGCCCTAATGGAATGTCACAATAAAGTTCACCAACAATTACTCGCTCACATGCACCTTCAAGAACTGCATTGGCTGTAGTAACATAACAATCATTGTCAGTTAGCCGCACTTTGAAATATTTGTGTGCAAAACTTGTTGTATAACGAGGAAAGATTGGTACCAAATTGATCAAAAGAACGAAGTATTCCCATCAGTTTTCGACCATCTCGCAGCAAAACAAGAAGTTTCTCTGCTCAAAACAGAAATTTAAATTACTTCTTCCGCAAATAAAATTGAACGACACCTTATCTGGTAACAAAATGGGGGCGACATACTATCTACATCTTATTATCCAAGTATATACAGTTCTTAATGTTATAGAAAACATATATACATCTGTTGACACCTCATTTTATGGGTTCTCAATGATATCAATAATTAAATAAATAAAATATAACAATGAAGTTTAATCATAAAAATTTTGATTCTAGTTCTAAAGCAATTTAAATGTAGATCAAACTATATATTCTAGACCTTGGGAAAATAAGTTTTCTTTACATATAGCAATAATTTCATCTGATATGTCCTATTAATCAAAGTCAGCTCACTCTTTCCCCAGAAAATAATTTGTAAAGTTGGATTGCGAGAGTTCACATATACACTAAAGTCAACAGCATATCACACATACAATTTATTAAAATATTTGGGGCATCCGCAAAAAGAATCCCATATGTAATCCCATACCGCTAGAGGCTAAAAATGCAAGAGACAAATAGAAACACTATGAAATCTTCCCGGAGAGAAATTTCTTTCCTTCCATGAAAGAAACTCCTCCCCACGACTCCACCTGGTAAACAAATCACAAGTCAATCTTATGTCTTATACTCCAGATATCCACGGGCCAATATTGAAAATTTATGACAATCCAATCTTATGTCTCATACGTACTAGAAATTAAAAACTATTCCAATAATTCATTAGCTTTAATAAGTACCAATTCAATTCCCACAAGTAAATATGTATATGTACATAATTTACCAATAATATCGGTACTCACACATATATACACAGATTTAGGAGAAAGCGAGAGAGAGCTTACTGTCAAGATAACTAGCAAGAGAAGTAGAGAGATAAATATCCTCCGGACCCGCCCAAGACATTATTATTATTGATCCTCAAACTTTTTCGGAATCAAAAAATCACCGAAAAGTCCTTCAAAGTTGGAAACAAATTGCATTGGCAGCAAAAACTTCACTCTTTTTGCCAAACCCAACTACAGATATTCTTCTTGAAAACCAAGAAACCCTAAAAACTCAATTATTTGAACCAAACAGTCAATAAGCCCTAAATGGAACTGACTGTAGTTGATTCAGATCTATCTATTGAATACTGATAATACACCGAAACCTAACTCGGCTCCGCCTATCACCCAATTTTGGGCGGAGGCACATATAACGTGAGAACTGAGAAGTCAAGGGATTATTCCTGATCTACCTTTTGCGCTTAACACGGAAGTTTTGGAGTAAAAAAAATAGAAAAAATAGAAAGAAAAATAAAAAACAGATAAATTATTATAAAAAAAAAATTATATTTGTAAATTTGTAATAAAAAAATATGAATAATATATGTGAACGATATAAAAAATAAATTAAATTTATAATATTAAAAAATAAATAATATTTTAAATATTATAAAAAAATAATTTATATTTTCTTGACAAATCGTGCCAAATTTGACATGAAAACTAATCCAAAAAAATGACCTTTTTCATCTCCTTTCTTTTCTTCTCTGTCGGCTTTCAAACTCACAAATAATAAAAAGTGGTAATTTTTTACCAGTTTCTTTTTTTTTTCTCTCATTTTGTCAACTCAGACAAAGCGTAAAGTAATAGATATGAAAGTGTCTGCACTATCTAATAATCCTTTTTCTAAAAAAAATTAAATTAAAATTAAAAAAATAAAATAAAATAAAAATTTTAAATTTTGTAAAAATTTTAAATTTTGTAAAAATATTAATTTATCAATGAAATTTTAGTCCAATAATT
>JAUMHB010067332.1:0-13724 GCA_032359685.1 Pittosporum tobira | reverse complement strand
TTAATGATTCAAAACTATACCGTTTTATCTTTTTGACTAGAAAGATCATTTTATTCAAAATAGAATAATTTCTTGCTGAACATATTTCTCTCACTCTTGCTATGTTTTATAAATTTTCCAGAACTAGTCGAGTGAGACGAATCCTCGAAGGGGAAAGGCAAGGTAAAATACTATTAAGACGTTCCCGGATTGTTCTAGCTTGAATGTTGTAATTGAACATTGTGCTACTTCTGTCCGCACTTGTTACCCTGTTTTTGTAAGATTTTAACTTTTAATTAAGTTTTATATTTCCACTGTGTAAATTTATTCGTATAAGCGATCCTTGTAAGATATAACAGTGCGAGTTGCCGAATGTTAGCAACTCAATATGGACAATATCTGACAACCAGATTTACACGAGGGTTTAGAGGTGAAAATTTGGGGGTGTCACATTTTATTATTAGAACCCGTTCGTGCATAATTATTTAGTAATTTTTAAATGAGATTTTAGTAAATTATTATTAGATTTTACATTTATTATCTATGATTGTCTTATTGAAAATTTGAAGGATTATCGTTAATATGCGTTAAAAGTTTCATAGTTTATATTTGTCAAATTAAATATAAAGACTACTAGTTTAAAGAGAATGGAGATAAAAGCTAAAATAAAAAATAAAATAAAAATATAGATTGATTAATTTTTTAAATATATATACGCATTTGGTCATGGTATAATTTGAGTTATAAATATAAATAAAAAAGAATTTAATAATTTGTGATTTTTGTTTAGTGAATTCAAATTCATAGATGATTCTTCTATATTATATTTATCTTTCATTATTAGTTTAAGCTTTTGTTTTTTTATTATTTTTGTTAATCAATCTCTCAATTCATAATTTTCTAATTCCCTTGGTTTAATTATAAAAAATAAATAAATAACAAAGATCAACCTATATTTGTGCAGTATTTCGATCAATACTATGCACTTTTAGTATTTTTATCGTATCAAGTTTTGGCGTTGTTGCTGCTGATTACTAATTTTTTTCCCTCTTTAGTTTTGATTTCTTCAAATTAGTTTATATTTTATTTTCAAAATTAAAAATTATATAAAAAAAAAAAACGCTTCTATCTCTCTCCAAATTTTTATTTTTATTTTATTTTATTTTTTATTTTTTTTTATAGAAAACCGGTGTTTAGATGGGAGAATTTTTTTGGCGTCAGTGCCGGACTGTTTAATAAATTCAGGGACATACAATAAAAAAATAAAAATAAACGTTTTTAAGTACTTAGTCTCTCTCGTTGGCGTTCAGATCGGTGCAGAAACGGGAAGAATCCGCGTCATTTCTAACCCCCCACCCCCCTTTTTTTTTAATGTTTTCTAGAAGTCGAGGTATCCCGATAGTGGGCAACAGCAAATTGATTAATTTACTATTACTTCGATTTTGAGAAGAAAAAAATACACTTTTTGATAACAATTTATATAAATTTTAATATATTTTTCAAATATATTTATATATTATATATTTTTTCCGTTAAAAAAAAAATAAAATATAACTCATCATTTTATGAAATAAAATAATAAATTAAAATTTATTTTTTTTTGAACAGAAAAAGTATTTAACAATATTTTAAAATTTATTAGATAAACATATTTGATAACAGAGAGATGTCTAAGTTTTGTACTACTTGTATTAATTTATATCATAAACATAGTTATTAAAACCAGATTGGATCGGTCGGTTCAACCGGTCCGACCAACCGCCGGAGAGTTCATCTGTCTGATTTGTTCAAAAAATCGGACATGCATATATTTACTGGTCAAAATCGTTAAAATCGGCCGGAAATTTACAAAACCGGTGAATCGGTCCTAATATGGCCGGACCTGTTTCGGAAAGAGCACTCTAAAAACTAACAAAAAAATTGGTAGATGAAGCAGAAAATAGATTCACGACAGAGGAACAAAATTTCTGACCTCTTATTGTAAAGTTTTTAACTTCAAAAGCTCGATTAATCGAGTTCAAAGCTGAAGCCTTGACTGGTCAGGATGATGGTGGTGGTGACGCTCTTGATCGCATTTACGAGCGTCTGGAAGCCATGGATGCAGCAACTGCAGAGAAACGTGCTGCTGAGATATTATTTGGTCTTGGCTTTAACAAACAGATGCAAGCTAAGAAAACCAGAGACTTCTCTTGAGGATGGAGAATGAGGATTGCTCTGGCACGTGCTCTGTTTATGTTAGAAGCTTGTGTCCTGAAGGTTCTGGAGAACGATGTAGGATAAGAAGCCATCAGAAGTTTTTGTTCTTCCCTTGGCGAAGTAGGCGGACTTCATCTTTGACCTAAGCATAAAGACAGCCTTTTGGACATTTCGTCGTGAGTACACGGTTTGGGCCCTTTGACTATGACCATACCAACATAACAGTAGTTTAGGAAATTATTTTAATTTTTTCTTTAATTTAAAGTTAAACTAATTATTTATATTTACTTAGTAGTATTTGATAGTACAATTAATAGAATAATATTTTTTCTTAAATATAAGATATTATATTTTTTAATTTTAAGTTAAAATGTATGATTATGTAAGATCTATTATTATTTTTATCATATAAAATATTTTTTAATTATTAAAAATAAAAATTCGGCTCAACCGATTGAACCAACGGTTGAACCGGTTAAACCATCAAACCGTTAAACCAGCCTTTTAACCAGTTCAATGTCCGATCCAGTTATGATAATTATGATCATAAACAAAGTACTCGAGGATTACTCAAAAATTAACTTACTCACTAGAGCTTCATCCATAAATACTTAACTCATTACTCGTGCATCCAGAGAGAATTTTAGAATACTAATATTTAATAAATTTTTAGTATTATAGAAAATATAACATATAAATATGTTTAAAATATAAAAATATGTAGAAAATATAATATATAAATGTACTTTTAGAATGTATTAAATCCATATCAAAAATTATCAAAAAACTTGTAATTTTCTTTTTAGGATAGAGAGATTATTATAGAAAGATTAAAAGTCAGTGATAGCGAGTTGGATGGTTTTCTCAAATAATATTATAACCGTTACTGTTCTTTTCAAGTAATTTGTATAATTTTTATTTATGTTGTATAATTATTTATTTATTTGTTTTCTTTTAAAAAAATTAAATAACTAAAAATAGCGAGCAAAAAGTTAAGTGTAACACCTCTTGCACTAACCGGATGGAAAGGAGCTTTATGTGCTAAATAAACTAAACCTCAAACAATATATAGAGTATTAAAATTCATAAATAATAAATTCCTTTACAATCTCATAAGATTTCAAGTAAACTTACAACCTCAAATAAAATCTATAATTAGTTAATCCTTGTTAATCGATAATATAAAATCTACTTAATTGCAACTAACTCTCTTCACACATTTCAAATCACCCCTGATTACCTGACAGGTGAACAAAAACACAAAGACTAGAAGTGAGCAAAAGGCTCATAAACAAATTAAAAAATTTGCAATCCCCAAAATAAATAATATAATCAAAGAGATCAAACACATCAATGAATACGAATAAATAGCTTAATATGGATCGAAAGAAAAAAAAAATATCAATTTGGAAGTGCACATAAAACATATCTTTTCAAAAATGAATTAAAACATTTTCACAATATAATTTCGATAGTTAACAATTAATTTAAAATGTTATATCCCAAATTCAAATAAAATAATAATTTAAGCAGTCCAAAAATCTATCACTAGCATCCATGTGGCCACATAGCATACTAGTGGAGTCCAAAAACCCACTTTCATCGGTCATCTAAATGAAGATATTCAAAAATATATAAGGTAATATCTTTTGTCCAATACCAACCTTCCAAACTGTTTATATGACATCCTGACCCTCCAACTAACTACTATTCACTGAGAGCCAAGTGTCAAACATACATCTCTTAATTTTTATCAGTCATTACACTGATATCTTTCATGTTTACTACTATCTAGGCTCATACATTCACATTAAATACAACATTGTAGCGAAAACGTTTTAAATACAAATAGGAAATAATCTTAATGATTATAATTTCATCCATCTGCCTTCTAGGTTAGGACAAATCCCTAGCTTACACTTGTTCCTCTATCCTCGATTCTCAATTCCTCTTCAGCTATCTCTGAATTTTTTTTAAGAAAAACACGAATGATCTAAAATCCCAACAAGTACACCTTGTAAAAATAATAATTTTCGTAAAATAGTTCATTTTCAAAACTTAACTCGCTTCAGGAGAAAATCATTTCATAGGAAAATTATTTTTCTTTTCAAAAACACTTTGAAATTAAAATCACTTTAAGTCATGAAATCATCTAGAAATATAAATAACTTTGAACCCACAAGTATACAGTAGATTCCTTCATTGCTGGTAGTTTTTATGGGCATAAACATAAATCATATAGAAACCTATGATCTCACTTTGGATAAAATCAGTATGCATGAGTTATATGCTCTACACCTCTACCCATCCTTTATCTCAGTTAGGCAAAAGTTTCCTTTTTATAACCTCCACTAGCATGGCATAAAGCTTAGCACGATATATGTAAACATAACATCCATTAACTCGGTCCTAACACACTCCAGACCGAGAATATACTGCAACTACAGGAATTCCCCTATAGGGTCCCGGAATACACCGGTCTTAACTCTCAATCACAGAATTTCTTTCGTAGTATTTAACTTAGGTGGCATACTTGGAAATTTACATTTTAAAAAAAATTCATAATATACTTTGTAAACATTTTCAAATAACATTCATATTTCTCTTGCAAACATTTGTAACGAGAATAACATTCACATCTTGGTAATTTAAAAGAAATACCAGGAAACAAAAAAATTTATACGTAAAAAGAAGTGAAAAAAGCATACTTGCCTTTCTTGCGTTCCTACTTACTTCCCAAAATACCTTTATTGGCTCTTGCACTTCCTTTGCCTCTAAACAATTCATATAAAAATGAATCCTTGTATTAGTAACCTTATAATCTTTCATGGCTTGTGATCCCTTTTGAACTCTTTATTCATCTAGTGTCCAATTTTAGGTTTATGAAGCCTGCTGTACTTAAATATACTCAACTCATGCTATAAAATGCTCTTAGCATCTCAATCATTTTTACCAAATTATATACTTTTGGAGCTATCACTAGACCTAGGAATCACTAAATTTTGAATTACTATGGAGATATCATTTTCCAAAGTTGGGCCTGTAGGGTTTCAGATCTAAAAATAGTGTGGAATTTTAATAAATAACATGATCTGAATCCTAGGAACCATGCGCATATTGAAACCGAAAAGTAGATTCAAATTATACCTAAATGAATTTGAAAGGAGATCAAAAGAATGGTTGCATCTAGATCAATGTATCAATCATCACGCCTTTATTGGTATTGTGACGCCCCAGTCCTCCGTCCAACTACTATTCACTTACACTGGGTATCAAAAATAACTTTCCATAATTAATCTCTGCTAGGGTATACAATTTTGTCCCTAATCCATTGCGATGCAGCGGAAATAAATATAAATTACATCAAAAACTCTTTATAATAATTACAATCCGATCGCTCACTCCACCTCCGTATTCAAGCTAGACAAATCTCCAATTCTGCCACTTCCACAGTCTCTCATTTATTGAGTTAATTAATTGCAAAAACATTTAAATTATAACAAGAATGAGCAATAATACTTAACAAATACATCTTTCTAAACATTAAAATGCATGACTTTTAAATAATATAGTTTTAAAACATTTTCAATACATTTCATAATAAAAATCATGCATTGCACTTGATCCCTAAGTTCTTTGTTTTACAAATTTGCCCAGTCTTGTTCAATCGACTGAACCCACAGAAGTACATTCGCCCAGTATTGTTTAATCGACTCAACCTCCCGTGATTATATTTAAATTTTCTTTTCTAAGCATGCACATTTCTTCTACTTTTTCAAAACGTTTGCCAAAATTATATGCAGTTTTATATACACAAAGAACAGTTCATGCATTCACGTCAAGCAGTACTACTTACAATTCACACATTCTTAACTTACACCTCAAATGTGCCCACTAACTGGTATACGTCTCCATTTTTGTTTTCGTTTACGTTTTCGTCTTCGTTCCCTTCATTTTCGCTTACTCCGTTTCCGTACAAAATAACCTTAAAGTCTTCTCTTAGCCTTAACCAATTCCTATATTCATAAACGGTCTCAAATTAATCAATTTATGGATCTTTAAACTTTATAACCTTTCCATGACCTAATTCAACAAATTCATAATTCCAGTTCCACTAAGTCAATAGTGTTCAAATCCGCATAACTCTTGTTATATTAACCATTTTGCAGCAAAGTTAATTTTTTCTTATATTCTGGACTTCTAGAGATTTCCATAGGTTCAAAAATGACTCAATTCTGACTTATAACAAAGAACTTATGATTTTTCAAAGTTGGAACAATTTTCAAAAAGTTTACTCTATTTTGGGGTTAAGGCAATGTACTTCATGCATTTTATAAAAATAGAAAATAATCTCAAAGTCAGTCAATACTTAGGAAAAAAACATAAAACTTCCCCAAGTTTGACCATAAACATTTTCATCAACTTTTTCCTTATAGGCGAATTTTAGACGAATTTGCAAAGTTAGTCCAAAAACCAAATTTTCCAAATAATCATAAAAGCTACTTTTCCCTTTTTCTAGCATTTTATAAAAATAGCAAATGACTATATTTTTTCAATTCCTTATGAAAATATCTTCTTCATCAAGTTAACTAAGTCTCCAAAAATATTTTGTGCAAAACGCATGAGTACTTTATTTTATATAATTTTTGAATATGACCTGCAGTTTCTGTCTTTTTTCACAAATCCGAAAATTACACAAGTATGAACTTCCTTTGCAATATCCAACTCATATTCACCAAAACCATAAGTTAAGGCTTCCATACTCTAGTTTGCACCATTTAACATATATAACAAGGCTTGATGAAGTTCATATGATCAAAACAATTCATCTAATAATTAACCTCAACATAAACCCCCAACACATATTGGCCATACTCCTTTATAAACCATCATGTATACAAGCTAAATCATGCTTACCACTGAACTTATATAACAATAAGCTACCAATACATGCTTTTAAATGTCATCATAACATAAACTTAGCCATTGAAATAAGAATTAAGGTAGAACTCATACCTTCTTTAGGTTGCTTGTCAAAATCTATTGCACCATCTCTCAAATCTGGCCCTTCTTGCTGCTTTACTACTGGCCCTTAATCAGTATCCATTGAAGTGTCTTTAATGATAACTATGGCTTAGGAGCTTAGAAATGGGTGTATTATGCTTGAATATGCTTGAAAAAATGATGGAAATATGTTCTCTCTTGGTGCTCCCTCCTCCTTCTTTCTTACTTTTCTTTATAGGTTGACTCAAAACTCACTAAGTTTGTTGATGGTCTGCTGGCCAAGAGCCTGTTTGAGGCTACTAATGCTTGCTTTGTGTGGTAGTTAGGATGAGTGGTGAGAATTGTTTGCTTCATTAGTTACTTGACATATATGCCCCTTATGTGTCCAAAATTCATGGTGCAAGCATAAAATCTTCATCCTTTCTTTTTTCACACATGTATATACATATAACTTACAAGCACACACATATATATAGTCCCCCTTGGCTGCCCGTTGTGTGGGCTTGGGCCCCCTTCCACTTTGTTTTTCTTTTTTGGTCCATAATTTCAATTAGGTTTGGTCCACTTTTTATTTTTACTTTGTCCTACTCCTTTCAATGGAAATTTCGGGCAAAATATTAAGGTTTCCTCGAGCCAACTCAAGTCCAATAAATTTCAGGTCCAAGTCCAAGAAAATTAATTGAACAATGATTCGTAAAATTCATCAATTTGAAAAACATAGGTATAATTCACATAATAAAAACCACACTTTATTTACATTGACCCTTTTGAAATTCTCAAGTCTTACAGATATCCATACACACGAACTGAGTCTGAGCCTTGTGTATCCTAGCGCAATTCTCTTGTTTCATTCTCTCTTAGTCTCTCTTAATCGTGTTGATTAGGTTTGGATTGTGGCTACTTCAAAAGCATATGTATATTGTGTAATCCACCCCCTTTAAATATATAAATATAAGAGATAACAAAAAAACACTAGCTGTCATGCCCAATATGTTATAAACCCAGTTCATTTAGTGTACGACCCTATATGTCCACCTAACATTAGCAATAAGTCAAAAACTCATTTTTCGGCCTGCAAGTCATAAGCAGTCTTTAGTAAGACATTATGACTACCTAAGTTAGGTGAAGTTTAGTTTTTCTGACACAACCTTATCCACAACTTATAATCGAGTACTATTTAGTTCTTCAGGCATATCGCTAAAGGACCAACTTCAGAATTTTCTACTTTGCAGAAAGTTTCTGCAGTCTAATTTGGACATTTTAATAAAATACTAAACGACCTCCAAATAAGCTAAAACTTTTCAAAAACAAAAGACTTTCTAAGTATGTCCACAAATGCACAAAAAGACCAGCCTGTTGGGCTTAGCCCAAGCCTATCAATACCGGTCTTTATTTGAAAAAGACCAAGCCGATCTTTTAAGTTGACCGGGTCAGGCCTGATTATGTACCAAAAAGTGAGACCTATTGAGGACTACTGGTCTAGGCTGGTCTTGGACCGATCCTCAACCAGACTTTTTTTTTTAATATATTTTTAAAAAAAATATAAGATTATTTTAATTTTTTTCTATATATAACTTTCAAAATATTTTTATTAAGTTAATAATTCATGATTCTACTTTTATTAAGTTAGTTAAAATAGTTATATAGTTATTTTATATTATGTAGTTATAATTTACATAGTTATAAACTTATTTTTATAATACTTAGTAATTTATAAAAAGAGTATTAAAAATCAAAAAATTAATTTTTATAATACTTGGCAATTTATGCAAGTTTTTCATAAGGCTTTTAGCCTGGTCTGGGCATAGGCCAGGCTTGGGGCTAGGCTACTCTTTAGCCAGGACCGGTCCAAAGGCTAGCCCGGACTAGGCCAATCTTTAGGCTGGTCTTTCTCTTTATATGACAGTCTGTTGATTCTTTGTAGTCTTTTGAAAGTCTAGTCTGGACTTTGACCAAACTAGTCCTAGTCCAAACATCAATCCTCAGACTTTTTGTACATCTCTAAGTATGTCCTGAAAAAATTTCATGAATTTTTGACCAATATATTATTTTCTACGAATTTCAAAACTTGACTAAAAAATTGAAATCCCCTATTTTGCAGAAAGTTACTACAATTCCCTTCCGAAAATTTAATAAAATATCAAACGACATCCAAATAAGATGAAACTTGACAGTCATCCACTAGACATATCCAACTATGTTTTGTAAAAATTTCAAGTCCATTAGACCAAAGGATTATTTTTCATGAATTTCTGAATATGGCTTACAGTCCCAAAATTTCTAAATTTTGCTTATGCATAAAACACCTATAACTTCTTTTAGCCCTTTTTCACGCATTCATACATTATCTTAAGCGTAAATATACCTCCAATAAGCACTATAACACAACTAAAGGCTAGGGTTTAGATTATCAACTACCAATTAATCCCTTATTTCCAACATGCAACCAATACAAGTTATTAACATAAAATATTTCTATCCACATGCTTGTTTAATCCTTATTTTCAATGTCACAATTTAACCATCGTTAGTGATTTACCAAGTTATAAGCTTGATATCTCATATATCAACTACATCAAATCCTTAAACAACACGTTTACCCCATGCATACTAATCTCATGACCACATTCCTTTATATTACTTTCATTCATTAGCCAACAAACCAACCAATGAACCACTCAATCAACCAACCAACCAATATAAAGAAAAATCTTCAACTGATGTTCCAAATCATAATACCAATAAACTATTACAACAATTTTATTTGAAACAAATTCTCAAAATTTCAAGTATGAATCTTCAGGGTCCAGAACTTTACAAATTCCTAGTAAATTACTTGTCCATCCAAATATTCTCAATTTTTTACAATAAACCTGAATTTTAATTACGCAGAACTTTACAGAAGAAAATTTTCCCAAAAGCTGCCTCTATATATGCTAAAATGAACCTGCACCAGAACAGTCCTAAAAACTACCATGAGCCACCAATTTGGTCATCACATCCTCATCTTATATAATATTAAAATATAAAAATACCATAAAAACTAAACCTTAAGGAATCCAAAATATCTCAAGAATCACCCAAATCGGATTTACTCTCATAAATTTATCAATCTTTAAAAATAAACTTTTTCATCAAAAAAATCTGGTGGATACTGTTCTGGTGATTGATTTTCTAAATTCAATAAATATTAATCTACAAATAATTAACGGTTAAAATTTTGTGATTCTTTTTCTAACATAATTAAAGATAATTTTGCCAAATTATATGATGATCCAACAGTTGGATGAAAAGAAACTCCCCTCCAACTGGACTTCAACTACAAGAACAGAGATAACTATTAATTATCATAACATATTGAAGTATTAATAACTATTAATCTACAAAGAATTAACGGTTGAAATTTTGAGAAGACCTTCATAACGTATTGAAGTATAACACCTACCAATCTTATAATGATCAAACAATTAGATTTATAGAAAAGACTCACGAACAAGACTGCAGATACAAGAACAAAAATTTCAGATTGGGAAATTACATTCATCCACGATTTCCAACTTTTTTCTCATGATTTTCCAACTCAAATGGATAAGAATCGAAAGGTTTAGACCACTGAGAATGCTAAATATGGTGTGAAGACTCTAATTATGAGATATCAATTGAACTTTGATTGAAAAGTTTGCTTGATTTTTGGCTTGGGAATCTCTCTCTCTCTCTCTCTTCTTGAGTCTTCCAGCACCCCCGAGTAAATATATAATATACGACTCGTGAAACAACGAGCGGTAAATAAACGACTCGGTCAAAATTACTATTTTCGGAACTATATCAATGTTACACTTGTTTCCTAATAATTTGGGCATTCTAGATTCAATGGTTATATTTGTTTCCTGAAATGATGCTTGAAACTTAAAATTACCTCTTACATCACTTGCTTACTTCATCCCTTACCTCAACGCTCGCATCATCGCTTACATCGTGCTTACCTCATTGCTTGCATCATGCTTAACCCCTCACTTACATCACTTGACACTAATTAACCATCCTTATGCGTGCTTAAACAATTAAAAAAAATGGTGACTTAACTTTTAATCCCCATACACGTTTACCTAACAATGGTGAAGGTTTAACCTTAACAAATCCTTAACATCCCATAAGCAAAAGTAACATCTTTCCAAGCTCAAATATTTTGGCCAAGAAACCCTAATTTGGCCACGCTACAATCCCTTATAAAATTTTCCACATACCAAAATATCATATCTTCAACTTAGCTTGGACTTCAAATCAATAATATTTCTTTCAAATGACCTTAAATTAAAATCCTTTTAATTTTATTCCCAAAGAAAAATTCAAGTTTCCCAAAGTTCAAATCACTGTAATCAATTGTCATTTATCAAGAATAATACTATATAATCCTTACTTCAATAATCCCAATAATTTATTTTTTTTGTAAATTCTTATTTTTGAATTTCTGGGGTGTCGCAGTTTAAATTTGATGGGTCATGACCATTAGTCCAAACCACTTATCCTGGACTACCTCAGCAACCCTCAAGTACCGTTACTGCAGTGATGCCTTAGCTAAGTTGTACCCAAAGGTACCAATTTTCAAAATTTGATAATTCAATAGTTCTATAATTCGATAGTTCAAAAATTCTATAATAAATAAACATCTGAAAAATCAATTGTAAATCAATATTTTAAATATCAAAACACTTATAGAGCAAACAAATTTTTAAATCAAGGAACAAATGTAAGAAAAGAATGAACTACGAAATTCGTACCTAATAATCAAATTTATTTACATACGCTTAAATCCGTAAATTCTCACTCTCAAATGTCCAACCATATTAAATAAAGCTTTAGTCACAACCTAAAAGATTAAATAAAGCTTTATGAAAAAAAAATGGGCGTACACACTTGCTCACATAGTTACGTGAGAATGAATTCTCTAAGAGTTATAGCCCCAGCAAATTGATAATAGAAAGTACAACACTTAAAGTACTCATGCTTATATAATTGCGTGAACATTTGTTCACCTCCCGCACCCTCTAATTTTATAGGTCAAAACAATAATTCTAAACTAACCCAAATGTTCACTTAAGTCTTTGACCAAATTAAGTTGTGTCTTTAGATTCTAATACTCCAAATTTATCCGAAGTTTTTAAGAGTTCAATCCATCAATCTAGTCACATAACTCTCATATTGAAATAATTTTACAACATTGAAAATAACATCAAAACCACACTTCATGGGGTCCAATTTAGCCTCAAGAATGACTCAAATGGGTTAAAAAATCGTAAAGTCATCATAATTTGAAAATAAAAATTCACTGCTCTAAATCTGCTACAATAGTTATCAAATGTTCTATTATAACCAGTTTAAAGTCATAAATATTAGAAAGTCAAATATAAAGATTATAACAAAACTCTTAACGTAATCCGAAAATAAAATTTATTCATTTTCGAAAACAAATGGTTTATAAAATGAATTTAGAAAATAAGTGACATAATCTCTCGAAACAAAAACTATAGCAGAGATTATCTTTACAAAACTCGAAATTTTGTAATTTATATTACAAATTTAGAAATCACTCAAAGAAAAAAAGTTGTATACAAAATTAAGGGCTTTTCAAAAAGATTTTATATGAATAATTTGAGAAAAGATAGAATTTTTTATGACTTCAACAATAAACTATATCAAAACTCCCACTTGAATCATGTATTACAATTACATCATATCAATTAACCAGGGATCGACCCCCACCTGAACCACAATAATATCATTAATTCATAATAATGGGCTAAAAATTGCAACAATAATGGGAAAAAACTCTATTAATAAAAACCATTTGAATAATAATCCTATTAAGGGGGAACAAAGCTCCAATTAGCTAAATAAAACAGAAAACAAATCCACACATTGCATGAGAGAGACTCGAACTTGAGAGATCTTAAAAATAAGAGATCTCAGGGCCTAAACATTAACTAATAATATAAGTAATAGTAAAAATATACTTTATGTTGGTGTATCTGATAAATAATTTACTACGGTCAATATAAATGTTAGGAAGTAGTATTAAATAAAAATATCCTCAACAATGTTGGAAACAATAATCAAATATATAATAGTAGTACTAATAATATTTAACATGTGGTAGAAAATTTGGATATAAGAAAGTAAATGTGTTATACTATAAACTGTTAGAAATGTAATGATTTAAAAAGTCGGTGGAAAAATTATATGTTTTATTGTAAATGACATTTATGAAAATTGAGTTTAGAAAAATGATTAACGGAATTTGAAGATAAATAAATTAAATAATTTATAAAACATGAAACGAATTATTGAATGGTGGAAGTTGGAATAGGAAATGAGATGGGAAATGAGAATATAAGATGTCAGATGAATTATTAGAAGTAAATTTATTGGGAGAAGGAAGATGTGATATTAGCGGGGCGAGAATTGTAAGTAATGAGTGACTAGTTTTCGGATGAGTAGAATGAATTTTTTTTTAAAAAGTTACAAATTAATGGATGATAGGGAGTTAT
>JAUMHB010067321.1:0-13725 GCA_032359685.1 Pittosporum tobira | reverse complement strand
TGAGCCGAGTTTTGGTCCCATTTTACCCGTTGGCCGGCCGTTTGGTCCAGCACCCCGGAGGACGTCTACATCTCGATAGGTAAGACTTTTAACTCTTACTTTGTACTTAGTGTGTCTCGCTCAAATTTGAACAAGGCACATAAACTTGTCAAACGTGCAAAATTAAGTACCATAATATAGTTTTCGTTTTAACCAAAAAAAAACATTTTTAAAAAAAATAAATAAATTCTATCCATGAAAATGCCGTGCCCTTAAAAGACATTTCCATCTAACTCTGCCTGCAGATCCCCCGTCACTTGGACAGGATATGGGATGTAACACCCCTTTCAATAAAGGAAGAGATGTTACATTTAAATACATAATAAGTCTTATAATGCTATTAAAATTTTAAAATTTATTAATTTATTTCAAAAATCACAAAATTTGATATTACCTCATCAATATAGAAAGTTTCAAAATACAAAACTAACTACACTATAATTTATAAAGTCCGAGAGTAAATGTCAAAATGACCCAAGACACCCAATTCTTAAAAATGAAATTTAATTTATTTATTCAAATGAAATTGAATGTACTATTCAAATTGAAGGAATCCCTCTTAACGCACATCACAAAACCCCTACTTCTTCCAAGAAATTCAAGTTCCTGAATTACTTACTGCATAAGAAAACAAAGGACGACTGAATAAAAATTCAGTATTGACAATATGAAATACATACTAAGGCTAAACAAAAACTAATGTTCAAGATATCAAACCAAATAGTAACATATTGAGTTCAACATAGCAAAAAATATTTGATTAGGATGCTTACACAAAACAACATTAGTGTATATCGGCAAACACATCACTAGCTCGCACACATGTCACATATATAATAAGATCAACACAATATATCTCAAACAAATAACAAATGATTAACAAATAACTAAATTCACTTCCGAAATATAAATAAATTATTCCTCATGTCTTAACTCATTTGTTTATATAAAAAAATCCTTGATTTCCCACCAATGTGCACCCCATAACCACCCAAGTGTGAAAACCCTGCCCCAAGTCCACGTCGTGCCAACCTAACGTGCTACCACCTAGCCCACTAGCTGCAATCCGGAATGCCAAAGTCTAGGAGTGTGACAACACCCATGGTATGAATAGCAAGCACTTTTTATGCGGCAAAGTACTTATCATCTACCCTCTCTACGATTTTATCCTGTCACCTTGCAAGTAAAGTTTATTCCTGACTTCATTATCCTCTTGGTCCGATCAGTAAATGGCCCACGCTACTTCTTCTAAAAAGAGGTACCCAAGATGAGTAATAGGGGGAGTGTCTCGTGCTAAAATCACAAGTGTTACATTTAATTTTCATTATTTGTTAAAAATAAATATAATAAAATTGTATGTTAAAATTGATTAATAGTTAAAATGAAATGTGTTTTTAGTTCTCAAATTTTAACTAGAAATTAAAATTAGAATCATAGCATGCGCCCTTCAATTTTGTTCATCATCAACTCATCATAAGTAAGAAGTTACTAGCTCCAGGTCCTGTGAACCTGAGTTATTGTGTGCCATTCCATTGGTTCATCTTGCTGCCAGAGGCTTTGAACTTGCGACCATTCTTGTTGTTATTGGTGTTCCCATATTTGAGAGCTACAACTGTCGTAATATACGAAAGTCCAGGGAAGTTTCTTCTATCTTTTGGAAGTTCTTGTAGCTCTGGCAACCAATATGCTACATACTCCCCTTCAGGATCATAGTTTTTGGCCTGAACATACGAGTAAACAATAAAATTAAAATTAAAATTGCAAAACTAAGCAAACAGATACAAGGAATAATACTCTATATGTAAAAGGTAACCCATTCCATCCCTAATAAGGGGCCCCATTCTTGTAAAGTCAAACTTATGTTATATGTCTTATTCACCCACTTTAATAATAAATAAACAAATAAATAATACTAACAGAATAGCAGAAACCAACTCTTGGTCACGGGTTTGAGTAGTAGAGGAAACAACATTTTTATTGATAAATAAGGGGTAAGGCTGCGTACATCTAACCTTCTCCAGACCCTTCCTATTAGTGAGAGCCTTGTGCACTTGTACGACCTTTTTAACAAGATAGCAGAACCCTAATTGTTTTCTCAATTTCGGTTAATACAACAGTTCATGTTTGGAAGTTGATCTAGTTCAATAGAACTGCTAAGACATAAATAGTGATATGAATATCAACAAAAATGTTTAGATATATGAAGGCAGATTTCTCTCTTACTTATGGGATTTATTCTCCACCCATCCCCACTAGTTTAGAAAAAATGGTGCATTTGAGTTGAGCAACTTTACATATAAAAGTGACCCAACAAATGTTGATGCTGGACATTTTACGGGCATTCTGGAAATCATGAAACTAAGTTTAGGATTAAATTCTTATTATTTTACTTCTTATTTTAATTTTAATTTAATTTAATTTTTGGGCTACAAATATTATTTTACTTTATGCACATTGGAGATGATCTAAGTAATTTCATCTTATGCTCAGTAATTAATTGTCAATCCTAAGTTGGTACCACTCTTCTTCCCTCACTACCTTTATGAGAGATGATAATATTTTACAGTTGTGCATGGTGTTTGCTATTATCTGGTGTGTATGGACCAATATATAAACTATTTCCATCAATTATCTCCCTTTCGACTGCTTTGGAATAGGGGGGTCTCTTTTGGCTTCCATATGGGGTAACAGTTGTACCGTGGCTTCCTTTGTACAACTGTTACCAAAGGAGGCATAATACTGTTGATCCAAAAATAATCAGCAGTAGTGTATCTCCCTTTCTCGCAAATTATACCTTTTTGTATTTATAAGTCGCACTTCAATTGTTAGCTAATAATTTGAGAATCATATTAAAAAAAATGATCTCCAAAAGCATCGTCGTCGAAACCCTTCAAAGTTAGTGTTAAATTATTTTCAAGATGACACTCAATTCGGGATAGAGGGGTATTACTAGGCCTGTTTTAGAAGAAAAAGTTAATTTTGATATTGTCAAAACACATATGCCAATCGTTTTCTGAAACATAATTTTGGCTATATAATGGAATTGCTGAGCAATATTACTATTTTTCAGTTTACTTACTTGTTTGGGAATACTGAAATAGCGATCCTCTCTTGGGTCATTCCCAACACCTACAATAATGAAAAGAGAGTATAAACAATAAAACATAATTTTCTAATAATTTCTAGAATGCATGGGAGAAAGAAGTCATATCTAGTACAGCCAAATCAGGAAAATAACAATAAACTGTAATTAGGTTCATATCATGACAGAAGGTATGAACAACACACTTGCATTTTTGTAGTTAATGAAAATTGATTAATTAGAACCTGCAAAGCCTGGAATTAGAAATTACATCAACATTATAAATAATGATCGAGTGATCAACGATTCTGCTAGGGTAACTAGATACGTATATTTTGAAGAACCACCGGTTAATATGCTCCGTCTGTTTCAAAAAAAGGGATCTCATATGTCAATCACTTTTACTTTTACTTTCATTTTCATTTATTGTATTATACAATGGCATAATGTCCTCAAGTTTACTAATGCAATTTTATCATCATACCGCCAGAATTTAAATTAACCTAAATTAACCGCTGATTGTGTTTAGGGGTAAACGTCATAACATTCCGCCTCACTTGAAACTTGCAAGTGGAGAATCAACAGAGAGATCCAACAACGCATCTATAATGCTCATATCTAACAATTCTTAATATTAGCAGATTTTTCATATGAAACACGACATAGAACGGAGGGAGTATTTCCTCCTATTATGTGCTGAAGGTCAAACAATTCAGAAAATACCCCCTCCATTTCAGAAAATGAGTCCCTTTTCGAATTCTGAGTCAATTTACAAAAATTTAAAATTGATTTGATTCATTGGAAATTTGGGAACAACAAATCATAATGGGTACTATTTTTTAGATAGTTTACAATATTCACAATTGTATTGACTAAAATTAGATGAATTCATTTTAATTTTGAAATTTAGATTTTGCAAATTGACGTTCAAGTCAAGCTCTGTTTCTGGAATGGAGGGACTAACTATTATTGAAGACATCAGTCCTATTCACTTTCATTTTCCCAATCAAGCATAACTTATTCATCTGTTTTCTATATGAGATTGGCTTCAGACCTTTGGTCCTACACTTCACCACTTCTTCAAGTTGACATACACTAAGATCTCTAGAAACCACATTATACATAGAACATCAACAGATGAACGTGTTGAAATCACATTCGCAAAATTTATAAATGAATTTGATTTCAAACTTGATTTCAAAATATATATAGTGTTGACAATGCAAGGTATCACGAAGTTAATCACCTGCTCCATAAGTCCAATTCCCGTAATTGGAACATGGGTCATAATCCAGAAGGCATGTCTCAAACCATTCAGCTCCCATTCGCCAGTCAATCCCCATGTCTCGAACAAGAAAGGAACATACAATCTAGTTAAAACTAAAGTAGTTATGCACTATGTTGACAAGCTTTTGTAGTTCAGAAAACTCCATGCACTCATGTGTGAGAAAAATAGAAAACATGGAAGTATAAAAGAAATGTAATTAATAGTCTTTCTTGCTCCCACCAACATAAAGTATTAGCATTAATTAAGAAAATAATGTATACTCTCTGCATTCGAAAGTATAAGAACACTTTTGACTTTTGGAAGTCAATTTAGAACATTTTCAAACTTGAAATTAATATGAACTCATGATTATAGTCAACACAAGTGCAACTATTTGAAAAGTAATATCAATTACAAAAATTTCAAACCTCAAATATATTCATGTCAGTTACTGACTTTCTCTAAAATCGTACTTGCCTTTATATTTTGGCATGGAGGGAATATCATGTATCAGTGGAAAAAAAATGCATGGGAATCAAGTTTTTTAGGTAATTCGTGATGCAAATTTAGAACTGAAATCTACATTTGACAAGTGCTTTACCTGACGCCCTCGATTTGACATGAAACCCGTGGTTGATAGTTCTTTCATATTTGCATCTATAAGAGGGTACCTAATATATGATATTCTCAACTACTACATAAATCATGTACAAGATTTCATCACCACGTTGTAGCTACATATAGAACATCAAACTAGGAAATATACCCGGTGCGACCTTCTCTCCAAGTTTCAAACAAACTCTGGTTTTGGCTCCAGGTAGACTCCACTTTTCTTGGACCACCTGACAATGGGAATAAGAATATTTGAAACTCTAAATATACTTTAAAAGTAAACAAGAAAAATAGAAAAATAGAAACATTTAGGATCACTTCTGAACTTTCTATAACAAAGAACATGGATCGAGATTGACGCTGAAAACAATAATCTACTATATTTGTTAACAGTAACAAAGGTCAATCTCATGTATTTCTAGAGGATTTTCTTCTTCATTTTTTGATAAATACAGAATACTCAAGAACATTGAAGTTACAGTAGATGGGGTGGAGACAGTTTTTGAGCTCTGAAAGGTGTCAAACCCAATGATTACTGCCAATATGCCACGAAAGAGCTTTCTGGATATTATAATTAACAAAAATTTACAATATTCAGGTACTAATTGCTTAATGTAATTAACAGATTTTAAATTACCTGGATGGAAAAGTGAATTTCCATGTTTGATGGATATAAACCTGAAGTAATCTCGCCATATGAGTTCAAACAAAACCCTGAAAGAATGACCATAGATTTGTATATAAACTTTTAAAGTTTGCCAAACTCTAAAGAAGCTTGACAGATAATAAGTGAAGTAAAAAAGAAAGAGTAAAGTAAAAATAATAATAATAATAAGCAGTAATAGTATTAGATTTTGTGGATTTGGAGAGACTGTTGCATTGGAGTGGGCTTGCTCAAATTCAAATAATTACAGTTTAAGATGGGAAAAGTGTATTAAATTATATAATGTCATCTCATGTTCAGGCGATATATTTGGAAGAAAATAAAAGGAGGTAAGTGTCTGTACATCACCATCCAGTCTAACCTCTATGTTATTTTCTCAACAGTAATTTGAATTATCAAACTAGTATCGAAATAAATCCCACTTCTAACCTGAAATAGTTGAAAAATCCGAATCAAAGAATGAGAGATAATGACCTACCAATAGGTGGAATCATTTGAATGTCTTTCCCTTTCATATCTCTTCACCTGATACAATTAAAAAATGGAAGTTCTAACCATGATCAGTTACTTCATTCTCCCTAGTAATGTAGCAAAGCAATGCAATAAAAATAATGTAGCTCTTTTGGCTTAAAGGTATTTTTGACCTTGTGTTGTTATCACTTTTAGACATTGAACCCTGAAAAAAAAACTTTTTGAAATTGAACCTCAATTTTTGTACATTTTTTGAAATTAAACCTTCCGACGAGTTCAATTTCAATTTTGGCCGGAGGAAGGGTAAAAATGTAATTTCACATCACTTAATGCCCCTTTAAAAATTTGCATCGCCGGAAAAATTTGAATATTCTGGCCAAAATAGAAATTGAACTCGTCGAAAGGTTTAATTTCAAAAAATGTATGAACATTGAGGTTCGATTTCAAAAAGTTTTTTTTTTCAGGGTTCAATGTCTAAAATTGATAACAACACAAGGTCAAAAATACTTTTAAGCCAGCTGTTTTACCTCTTCATAGATGAGGCGGGGAGAGAGGCTTCCTGAAGCTAGCCAAGGAGAAAATTTGGTTGAGTAATCAGGTCCCAACATCCCGTTTCGGGTCTCTTTATACATCCACAGCAAATCCTAGAAAAATTATCATGTCAAATGAATTTTGCCACCAGTTTCCAGTAAATCTGTAAATTTCGTTTATAAGCTGTTTATAATTACATGTTGGCAGCAATCTTAGCCTCCAGGACTATTCTATATTACATTTTAATATCAGAGTCTAAAACTCTGCACATTTTAAAGCTTTCCATTGATTTGTGTTTGCTCATAACATTCCAAAACCCATATGTTGCTTTTAGTGATGATCACTTCAGCATCAATTATCAAGTAGTTTTTCATCTCTCACTATCTTGACAAACCCATTCAGGAACAATATTTATTTAGTTTCTTTCATTTTGAAGGAGTGATTAGTCTAAAAATTTATCAAAAACAGAAGCAAGGAGTAAGTGACTGCTGATTCTAATCTACTTCATCCATGAGATATTTGCCTAATTTTGTAACCTACTGGTGCCTCTATGAACATATTAATTACTTTCAAATATAATATTAGTCCTTCCAATTTTATTTTTTTTAATTTAAAATTCTACATTACTGGCAAACCTAATATCAGAGGAAATATAAATAAGTTTACTTGCCTTCTTCCAAAAATATTCATGTAATCTTGTCAGTGCAGCACTTTCACCCCCCACAAACCTCATTCCTTTGCTGACCTGTATGGACATGCCGGAATATACTTCAAGATGAGTTATCAAAAAGAAATATATATGTATTGATATATGAATATGTAAACATACTTTTTCCTGATGAAATCCCAACTGGTTAGTTGTAGGAACACAACCCCAATCCTCAATGCCAGGTGGTGGACCAAGAAATGTTGGGATTTTGATGCAGCTTCTGACTGCAGACTTCGATTCAACACTCTGTAAAAGTTGATTATCATAAATTGACAACTGATATATTTAAAACATGCTCTGGCATATGAAAGTGTGGGCTGAAAATTTATAAGGAGACCTGTACCTTTCGAAATTGAGTATATACGTCAGGTAACCTGCTACAATTAAATGGGAGGTCATCCACATGGTACATAGTACTACCCCAGATTAATTCTAATTTGGTGCTGTTAGTAGAGCACTGGTCCTTCATTAAACTTGCTTTAACCAATCTTTCTACATTCAGCTCCTCACTGCAGGTTTCCTTGTGTGCATACACCTATTAAAATAAACCAAGAATTTTATCTTTTAGGACAGTACTAATGCAATATCATAAAAGATGTAATTAAATTAAGTTATCATAAAAAGAAAAAAAAGGGTATATACATAAATTAAACTATTTTTGTGAAAGGGGGAAAATATAGAAACTGAAGAAAGTCTCGAGGGCAGAATATGTTCCTTAACTGTGTGTACTCCATATGCTCTTACAAGTGAAGGAAGAATTTCCTCAGGTTTCCCATATTGAATTAACAAGTTTAGTCCATGCTGCATCAATTTCTTTTTCAAGTCATCCAAACATTCTATGAGAAAATTTGCTCTCAAAGCTGCGAAAAAAAAAGAAGAGTATACACAGAATTCTATTTCAAAATACCTTCAACACTCACCTTGCATACCAGTACACCATATACTCCCTCTGTTTCAAACTATATGAGCAAATTTGACTTTATTAAGTCACCCAACCCTACAAGCTTGGGATAAAAGGCATGGTTGAGTTGAATTTGACTTTAATTTGTAATATTTTAAAACTCAAAATTGATATGAATTCATTTGAGTTTATAAAAAGTCGATTTTAGCAATAAATAATACGTTCAAAATACTAGTTAACAATCAGATGTGATCTTATATTTTGGAATGGAAGTATAATTTATTTCTAACTTTGACATCTCAAAAAGTAAATATGCTATCCTAAATCTAGTTGTGCGAACACGATTAATAGTTCGAATATGAAAACCTTTAGTAATGCATTTGTCAATTATCTCACCCACTGAATTTGAGAATGTTTTACTCCATTTGGCCATCAAAAATTAATGTTCCATAAATCAAAGCTTCTGCGTAGTTCACATGGTTTTATTAAGGTTATGAATTCATGTTTGAGAATGTGGACATCTTTAATCTAAAAATTAAAAAACAAGTAAAGAGTAACTACTACAATAGTAATAGCAATTTAATAAAGGACCAACTAGATAGTTCCATTGCTGGTTTGAGCAAGGACGTCTTTTAATTGTTTATGTCAATGTTTTTCGGCAAGTGCTGCATACTACTACAGTATTAAACTGTTGCCCAACCAGTAGCCTAAAAAACAAAAAACAACAACAAAAGGGAGGGGGCTAAGAAATTTAACTATCTTAAATATCTCCCATAATACTAGTTCACTCCATTAAAAAGGAGTTAAATATTAAACAAAATATCCAAATATCACTTATCTCAAACATCTTAATCCAAAATGCAGTCAATTAACACAATGCACACACCAACTACCATCACTGCTAAAATAAAAAATAATTGTAAATGTAGCAATAACATGATGGTCTTAGATCTACTCAGAAACATTGGCCATAATTTAATACTCTCTGTGTCCAACTTATAATATCTAACTTTCTAATTTTTTGTCCAATTTTATTTGTCCTTATATACTATTTTTGATTATATTTTCTCATACTACTCGCAATCTCTTTATTGAAAACACCAAAAATTTCCCTCGAAATGTAAGACTCATTATTCCAATAATCTATCTCTTTTTATCTAATTTCTCTTTCTATCTACGTCTTTTATAAATGATGAAGTGTATTTCAGAGAATTCTATATTTTTTCTAAACAAGTGTATATTTTTTAATTAGGACAATACAAATTGAACGGGAGTATCAGTTAATGGTAATATCTAATTTCTAATTTTGGAAGGGACTTGCAATGAATAATAATTTCTAATTTTGGAAGGAAAGGAGTAATTTATACCGCCAGTTTTAGGGAAGCCAAAGTAATGGGTGGTGTCAGCAAAAGTTCTGGGATCAACACAATACACCGGCAAGACAGCTTGGGAAGAAATCCAAGCCCTGAACAAAGCCTCATTGTCCAATACTCTCAAATCATTTCTGAACCAAACTATGGCCATCCCTTTACCTTGCCTCTTCATTGGCACTGAATTCAAGGTATATCTTTGCATAGTTTGTTCAGAAATTAGACCCATTTCATCTAAACTCAGCCCCGGAACTTGATGATAACCAGCAGAGCTTCTTGAACTTGAGGAATTTATCATTGCAATTGAGGAGGAAACACAGGAAAACTGAAAATGTAAGTGGGTTTTAGCTTTTGTTGGGTTGCTGAATTGAAGATTATTCCCGTTTGATAGCAGACGAGCTGATAGGAAGATTGAGGAACGGAAACAATTCATATGGGAAAGTTGAGGGTTAATCAAACGTGGCGCAATTTTGGCCAATATGCATCGTATATGCGGGGGGAACTGAACAAGCCATTGAAGCCAAAGCCACAAGTTTGATTGGTGAGTTACTGGGCCACATCACATCTAATTCTGGACTGGAGTATTCATAAACAAATCCAAAAATAAAAAGCCCCCACATATTCAAACATAAATGATTCCCGTCATGCGTGTAATAACATCATTCGAAAAATAATCAGACAATTATATTAATAGGGAGCCAAAAATCTTATAAAGGGATGGGCAATGAAACAATCATATTGATAATAGTATTCCGCATTATTAAATTTATAATAATAGATCATATAATTTTATTTAAGACAATTATATTAATAATGGTCAAAAATTCGATAAGAAAGCCAAAATTTGAATTTGAGACATTTTACTTTAATCAATATATATATATATATATATGTGTGTGTGTGTGTGTGTGTGTGTGTGAGTGAGTGAAAAAGGGGATGAGGTTGTGCGCACCCAACTTGCGTACACAAGACTAATAAAACGTTGTCGTTTTAACAATTTATTAAAATTTTCTATTTTTTCTTGTTCAATTCGATATGGTGAAACTCCATTCATTTTCTTGGTTACCTTCTTCCTCATGGTTCCCTCCATCTTCATACCCACTTCTTTTAGTTCCTTGGTTCTAATATTTCATCGTATAAGTTTCGACATTTAGAGAGATTTCTCTCTGAGGGGTTGTTGCTTGTTGATGGAGCCGTCCCAAGAAACCCATAAATTGTCCTAGCACAATGACTCAAAAGGTTTAATTTTTATCCACGCCCTTCAATTTTACTAACTACCACATATTGTTTAATCTTCTTTTATTTATGCACGGGTTCCCCCCATCTTCATCCCCACTTCTTTCAGTTCCTTGGTTTTTATATTTCATCGTATAAGTTCGGCTTTTAGAGGGATTTCTCTCTGATGGGTTGTTGCTTGTTGATGGAGCTGTCCCAAGAAACCCATAAATTGTCCTATCACAATGACTCAAAAAGTATGATTTTTATCCACGCCTTTCAATTTTACTCACTATCACATATTGTTTAATCTTCTTTTATTTATGCACAGAAATAAGATAATGAGTCAATGCTCCCCCATTACAAAATTGGAGATATTTTTGAGTTCTATATAAATAGGATTGTTAAACTCTTAAATTCATTATGGTAGCAATTTTGGAATATAAGGAAGTGCAAATGATTCTTCGCTAGATGAGTATAGCAGCAAAAGAGTGGGCATCCTGATAATTGGACTATTGGATGTCGAATTAAGGAAGATAACTTTGAATGACACATGGAAAATTTGCTTTAAATAGTTGTGCAAGCCAAAAGTTTTCGTTATATATGTTTGTAGTTAAACTTGCAGAACTTCCTAGGCTTGTTAAACTATTGCTTTCACATGAGTTGGTAGTTTTCAATTTGTAATGAGTTACAATGTGGTTTGCTCTTGTTTCTATGTCAACTTATTAAATTTTTGATTAGGGATGGATTCATATGATTCTCAGTTATCTAAAGTTGCAATCGTTCCATTCTATCAAGAGCAGCAGGGATGAAATTCGTGTCAAGTAAGAAGAAGACAAAGTTCAAAGGAAAATTGATCTTATCAAAAGAAGATGCACTGAAATTGAAATTGCAAGTGGCTAGGATTATAGAAAGCGAAAAAAGAAAAAGTTGTATTTGTTGTTCCATTGTAATCGATGATGACTTTTTTTGCATTAAGTATAAGTTTAGTTGAGTAACATAGCTCATCCTTGTAATGATTCTTAAGTGATGTACTCCATGTAATGAATCCTTTGCATTATTCAAATTTTATAGATATATACTTATTTTTCTGGTAGTGTTTATATTGAATGCGTGCAAGTTGAATATGTGCAAGTTTAATTAGGAATGGTGTTGCCCTTTGCAACCATTGCACCAGCTTGCAATTTGGTGTACCCTGAATTGTGTTAGTATAGTAGCTACTCTTTTTTCCAAGCAATATTAGTCTGTTTGAACATAAATTTTGGTACTATTCCAAGCATTAGAGATAGACTCTCTTATTCCAAGCAATATTCCATTCTTGAATCTGAATATTAGTTTGTTTGAACATAAATTTTGGTACTATTATTTATGTCTAACTAATGTCAAGACGTTGCTGATTCTTTTGAGCACCACCTTAAATAAATATGGCAATGATACTTTGAGATTGCTAAATTTTCTTGGCACATGTTGGCGTGCTTGGCCATGAACCATAAATTTCCACCCTGTATCAACTACTACTTTAAGGGTTAGACAATATTCACAACAAAATAAATCAAGTTTCTGAACATACAATAATTTTGAGTACTCCAAAATTTCCAAAAGGTTACATCCAAACTATTCATCAAGATCAACACACAAACAACCCAACTACTGCTTTTAAATATCATATTACAGCAAATTTCTCAAGTTAACTACTTAATCAAAAACAAAGCTCTCTATCGACTAAAATTCCAAAATTAACAACTGTAACGAGAGTGGAAAAACATCATCAGTTTGATACACTTTAGAAGCAGTCACAACAAATGAACTTCATACACCTACAAAACCTGGATTAAATCAAAGAAATAAATACCATGCTATAAAAACAAGAAGGGTTACCGATTGCAGAAACAAAAGCAATAAATAGATGCAAGCCTGTCAAGATTATTATTTTAAAATTGTTCTTGACTATTTCTTCGATGATGACAAGTTGTAATGTTATGCCCCTTTTCTCCACAACCACCACACTTATTTTGTCTCACTTCTTTGTTGGATTTAAATCTTGTAGGCATGTGTGGCCTCCCCTTTGTCATCACAGGTTGAGTAGGATCATGCACCAATATCTGCGGCATTGCTTCAAAGGAAGTAGGGAGGCCCTCTACATAATCAATTCCAACATATGGTTGGTCGGAATCGATATGATTATCACTATCTTTCACTGACAATTTTAACAATCGTATGTTCAACCACGAATCATATAATTTGCATTCAAATACTGAGGCAAAAACATACTTCATGTACTTTTTATGTTTTGCTTCCAACAACAAGGTCTGAAGGGGAGTCACTTGAACAGTGCTCGAGACTTCACTTGATACCATTGATGTATCACCACTTACACAATACTGAGCATCCATTGTCCATCACCTCAATATATATTAATTGGGAATTAAGGGTATTTGTTTCATCCGAAAAATAGCCAGTATATGCCTGCAAAGCATTCCTGACATCTCAAACATAGCACATGAGCAATTGAACTTTTCACCAAAAGAGAAATCATGAATGACAGTTCTCCATTTTGATTTGTCAGTGTTACACATTCCCACAATGTACTGAGTCCTGCTATTTTCCTTAGTTATTTTTTCCTTGCAGTAAGCCTGATTAGCTACGAATTGTTCATAGAACACATTGTACATTTTTCTTGTATAACTACGATCTGCTTGTTCCTGCATCTCCATCTTAGACTAACATTCGGGTTTTGAGTTTGTAGTTGCAAAATCTTGACGTTTCTCTTGTGACGCCCCCAAATTTTACATATGAAACAATTGGGGGTACTTTTCCATATCACTCTCTAACTCCCACGTCGCTTCTTCGACATCGTGGTTCCT